>VZTL01014295.1:37859-55043 GCA_013400535.1 Scopus umbretta
GGTTTCCTACTGCAGCTTCTCCGAGAGGAGATCCGTGACCGGTGGAAAACAGAGAGCTGGAAATCACGGTGTTCACAAGTACATGAATCACGTGGTTGCTGGCCCCGCTCAGCAGCTTCTGCAACACGCACATGGTGTCCTTGGCCTCCTCCCTCCACGCCTCTGCCAGTCTCTTGGCCGGTGAGTGCTCGCTGCCCGCGCAGACCGGCTGCCTCCCTGCCGCAGCAGCCGGTTGGAAAGGAGATGCGCCCCGGCCCGCTGCCCGGCGGAGCTGCCGTCAGTCCGGAAGCGAGGGACGCGTTGTGAAGAAAGTGCAATTATTTTTCTTATTGTTTTGTTTTCTGCCGATAGCTGCTTCCTCCTCCTCTGACCAGGGATTCATCAGCAAGCGGTAAGGGTGAATGTGAGCTCGACCGCCCGACCTCGGAGGGCTCCCGTCCTTGCCAGTTTTCAGTGATGTCTCCTGGTTTTGAACTGTCATGCCGGCAAGAGCACAAAGTCATCGTTCACGTCGACCATTGGCACATAGAACGAGGGCACCTCGTTCACGCAGAGGGATTTGTGCCCTGCGGGGTCCAGCTCCTGCACCTTCAGCTGCCACTCCATCCTTTGCACTGCGTTCAAGGCGGCAGCTTCGTGTTGCTGTCGCATGAGCAGACACGTCTGGATCGGGGAAAAATAAATGAAGCAGAGATGAGGGGTGAGCAGGAGAGGGCAGGAAAGGCTCCTGCCGCCCATTCCACCCGGCGAAGGCTGGAGACCTGCAGCCATCGCGGTGGGCAGAGCAGCAAACAAGCGAGGGACGCCACACGCATCCTCGCAGGAAGGAAACCTGGACTTGGGACGTCTGCCGAGCCCAATTCCAGCAGGAGCAGGGGCAAGCCCAGAAGGGCGTTGTGGGGCGGCTCTTCAAGGCTCCTAAGCACTCGGAGCACTGACCCCGCTGGGGACAGCCTCAGCAGACAGCCCCCATCGGCCCCAACAGCGGCCCTCGGCTGCCCGAGAGCAGGGTCCTGCTCCCTTCCCGGGAGCTGCCAGCTCCCTCTGTGTCACCAGCTGAAAGCACAATCGTCCCTGCTCCCTTCCGTGCCAGAGTTTGCCACCCAGAGCTCTGCAGAGCGCTCTGCAAATCACTGCATGGGCTCCTGCCACCTTGAAGTCTGCCATAGGTTTTGAGCTTGCTGCAGCATCTGTTGCTGGCAAAGAGCAGGCCCCGGGTGTTTAACTGACCGAGAAAACTCCAGACCATATGGCACAAAGCAGAGTACAGCCAGCCAGGCAACCCTAAGCAGAACGTGGCTCCCTTCCCCCTTTTTGGAACCAGCAGAGGCAACTGTGCTCCCATAGTCCCCGCGGAGGCTCCCAGCTCTCGGCCGTGCCGTGCACAGAAGCGTCCCCGCATCACGTAACGCTGCCCAGACCACCTCCGGGACACCTGCTCCCAGCAGATTTTGGAAACCACAAAGGCAGCTTCCAGGCTACAGCAACAGCCAGGACCCCTTCTCAGGACAAACCGTTCCTGGAGGAGGCAGAGCAGCAGGACCTGCTGCTGCCCATGCACCGCGGCGGCAGCCCGGAGCACCGGGGCTCCTGCGCCTCTCACCTTCATTCGGTCGTACTTGTCATCCACGTCTTGCAACCAAGAAATGAACTGTCGCGCGTTGAAACGGTCTCTGACCGATTTGTTTTCGTCTCCCTAAGCAAAAAACAGCAAAAGGGAATTACATGGTAGATTTCCGCCCCCCCCCTCTTTTTACTTTCAGCAGTCACAGGTCTAACAGGCTGTATTCAAACCCCTCTCGGCACACACTCTTCAGAAAAAAGAAAGGTGCCTGCAGGGAGGGAGAGCAGAGCACGCCGCTCCCAGCTGCTCTTGCAGCCCTTTTCCAGGCGCTTCAGCCTCAGAGAGAGATGCACACACGCATGCGTGCGCACACTCCCTGTTTTTACTTGCTTTGCAGAGAATCTGTCTGTGCCCACCCATCACAGCACCCGCACCTCTCTGTCTCCTTCAATTCATGCCCGAGATCGTTAACACCTTTGCTGCAGAAGCACGGACACTTGGCTGGGAAATGCCGAGGGTAAATCAAAGCTCCTGGCTCAATAGGCCACTAATAAATTCCAGGCTCCTGTCCCTGCACAGGATCCCTCTTGCAACGCAGCAGCGTACTTCCCCGAGCAGCCGGGCTGGCAGCAGCCACAGAGCACAGGCTGCAGAGGGTGCTGGTGGGATGGCTGAGGACCACCACAGCTGCACGGCCACCGGCTGCAGAAACCAGACACGAATCCCCTTCTCCAGCACAGAATGACATGAAATCAAAAGAAACGACGACTTTTTGTGGGCTGTGAGACAGAGTCCGGCTCTTCCAAAGCCACTAGTCAGACACAAATCAATTTAATGGCTCTCTCCCCTTCCTTCAACAGGAAAAGATAACCCAGAGCACAGTAAAATAAACCTTTCAAGTGTGCAGATGATCCTGATCAAGAAGAAAGGCAGAGGGTCCTGAGACTCACTGATAAATGTGAGTCATCTCTGCTCCTAAAGAGACATGATGTTCCCTGTATCCCCACGTTCCCGGATGTATTTCCTTCCCCAGCACGCACGTGGGGTATCCCAGAACATGCAACACCAGAAACTGAGCCGGATTAGGCAACCCGGGCACGTGCTGGGGAGGGCTCCCGCAGGATGTCCTGCATCGGTGCGCCGCGGTAGGTGACAGGCACCTGCGCAGGAGAGCATTGGTAACTCCTGCCTACATCCCTCCCGCTGTGCAGAAAAGCACCGTCTCCCTCGGGGTCTTGCACAGCACCTCTGAGACACTGCTTCACCACCAAGACGGGCACTGACCTGATTTTCTAGAGGCATGTTATAGACCTCGGAGTCCAGCAGCATGGTGCAGGCACTGAAGGGCACAGCCTGGTTGGCAATAGTCCTTGCTGCCCGACAATGAACTCTCAAAATCTCCTGCTCGCAGGAGACGATCAGCTTCTCCTGAGGAAGAGCAAACGAAGCAGTGAGCGTGGCGGCCTCAGTTTCCCCCCGCGCAGGAAATTCGGGACCTCTTCCCCAGCAGGAGTTTCCCCGGTGCGCCCCCTTACCCGCTCTATGCTGTGCTGGAGCCGCAGCTTCCCCCGGACGGCTTCCTGCTGCTTGAAGAGCTCCTTCAGAGGCTCCGCGAGCGACGGCGGCGGGGCGATCTGCGGGCACACGACAGCGGAGGGTTAGAGCCAGCAAGGCTGCTGGGTGCAGAGCCCGTGGGGGCTGCCTGCTCCCCCTGCCACGCAGGGCCCTGCCTGCGGCACGGCCACGAAGCTGAAATGCGCTTTGGCCGAGGGCTCAGAGAGGAGGTCGGTGCCACCCCGCGGAGCTCGACGGAGGAGAAAGTGCCTATTTCCTCAGCAGGCGGGCGGCGGAGGACAACGTCCTGCCAGCGCTCAGACCACAGCGAGGGGCGAGACAACAGGGCAAGAGGTGTCCCGTGCTGAGAGACGAGCCCAGCCTGCGGAACCAGAGCCTAAAGCACGCCCCATGCTGCAGGGGCAGTTTGTAAAGGGGCCTGAGCGCGTCCGACAAAGGGGATGATACCGCTGGAGAAGTACCGCCGGGAGCAGCCCAGTCTGCGCACCGGGAAGGGTGCCTGTGTCCTGATCTGTCCTGCGCTTTCCTGGGGAGCAAGGTGCTCCTCAAGCACAGCCCGAGTTGCAGAACAGAGGAGCAGGTGGCTCTGGGTTAGTCTAGGAAGGAACAAGCAGATGCGAACACAGGCTACAGCCGCTGCGGTGCTGGGGCAGACAAAGCGCGGATTAACTCACACAAACAGTAACGCGTGCGTGGACTACACTGCAACAGAAATACCGGCAGACCGGGATATTTCACCCTGCCTGCAGCAGGGAACGAAGCCTGACGTGGCCGGTCATATTGACCCTCCTCCTCCAGGCTGGATCCCGGATTTACTGCCTGCAGCATTAAGTTTATTGATGCACTTGTATTAGCAAGTCCGTTCATGCAGCACAGCAGCGAAATGCAGATCCCACTGCCAAGGAGCGAGTGCTATCAGCAAGTCAAATATCAGAGCTTGGGAAAATGAAGGTAGGAGTTAAGAGCCATCTTTTTCCTACAGTCTTCTAGGTCCATTATCCGATTACTATACTGCTTGTAAAAGCAGTTTTGCTTTCCAGCCTGAAATCCAGTGGATTCATACAAACTTGCTCTAAAGCCTGAACAAATCTCGGGTTCCTAAGCACAGCCCAAGGTCTTCTCTGCAAAAATACAGCATCTCAGAGGATGCATTTACCACGCAGCCATCCACTTATCGAGGCTTAGGCTTGTCGTTACGAGCACGTTCTAGAAGTAGGCTAAAGCCACGGCTGGGGCACCGTCGGCATTGCAAGGGCGCTGGCGGTGCATAGGGGACAATCTGGCTGTGCCTGTAGCAGCGAGGGAGGGGACAGTCCCTGACGCTGCGGTGTAAAGAGAGAAGGTGACTCACCACTGGAATATGGAGCTTGCTCAGAGGCTTGCCGTCCAACAGGTAGGAGCCTGTATAGGTGACATATTCAGCGTAGCACTGCGGAGCTTGGGGAGTAATATAGCAGAGGATTTTCCGCTTCTCTTCAATCTTTTTCCTGATCTGGAGGTACTCAAAGTAGGGGTTGGACCTGTCACTGTGATAAGGTTCAATGTCGTCCAGTTTTATAGCATCTACGATAGCTGCCAGTGTTTGCTGTATCATCTCCCTCGTCTGCTGGGTGGACGTGTTGATCTGCTGCTGCAGCTGCTGGTTGGAGCGCTGGAACCGGCGCTTGCGCGGGTGCTGAGCCTGGGAATCGTCCTCCTCTGTAATGCGGCCTTTGGCACGTGTGGCGGGCGCAGAAACAGGAGGAAATTCCTTCTCCGAAGAGGCGGCGTTCTGCTTGTTTTGGTTGGCAAGCATCTGGGCCCGGTTCCTGGTAATCCGCTGAGGAATCTCTTCTATTTTGGGCGGTTTGGGAGCTTCTGCTACTGGTTTTTGTACTGGTTCAACGATTTCTGCTTGAGCGTTGCCCGGAGGCGCATCTGCCTGGGAGGAAGGGACTTGGCTCCCACCGCGTGCCGCCGCACCCTCCTGTGAAACACTGCCCTCGGCGGTGGCCACCGGTGGGGGACAGGTCTGGGAGCTGCTCTCTGCCACCCCACCAGAAGACGACAGGTCTTCATGCACGGCGTCCACCTCTTTGCTCTCCGCCTGAGCAGACTCGGATGGGGTCTGCTGGAAAACCTGTGCTTCCGAGTCCTCCGCGCCTTTTTCCTCAGCTACGTTCAGCGCTTCTGAGGTGGCTTCTTGTGCAGCCACTTCTGGTTTCTGCTCCTCTGCTTGTGGCTCTGTCTCCACGGGCAGGACAGCAGTTGCCTGGCTGGCTGGCGTCTCCTCTGGCTCACTGGATGCTATTACGGATGCGCTCGCTTTAATGATCCCAGCACTTGTTTCTGAAGCTGCTGCTGGACTTTCTTCTACCGCTTCTGCCTCCGTCATCTCTGTCTCTGCAACATCCTTAGGTTGGAGCGGCAGCTCTGGTAGCGAGAAGGGGCCAAGGTCCAAGTCATCTTCTGTATTGGTGAAGGGATCAGGCCACGTTACTGCCTCCTCTGTATTTGCAGGTGCAGCATTATTGTTTTCCAAATAGTTGTTTTCTGGTGCGCTAACAACTTCTGCCTGAGGTTCTGCTGGCATACAAGGGGGCTCTGGAGGTATCTCAGGTGCTTCTTCTGGAAGAGGCTTGCAGTTATTGAAGAACGTGTCTAACCTAGTAGGGGACATGTATGGAGCTTGCTCTTCGGCATTTGCTATTTCTCCTGGAACTGCTTCCTCAGCATCTTCCTTGACTTCATCGAGCCCAGGTTCAGACACTGACAGAGGGTAAGATATGGGAGAAACAGGGTAGGAAGTATCTGTGGGAATGAAGGCTACCGGTGTAGGATGGATCGGCTCTAGGGAACAAAGCGGAGGTTTCGGGGACTCGGAAAACCTCTGGGGAGATTTCATCAGAAGCTCTGAGCCCATGGACCAGCTGACAGAGTGCTCCGCCGGGTTACCCATCAGGCTGGGAGGAATGGCGGTGTCAGGGTTTCTGGAAGGAGGGTTATCCCAGTCTATATTGTTTTGTTCTGGCATACCTGAACTAAAATGGTTTTCTTCAATTGGTG
The DNA here is from genome assembly GCA_013400535.1 of Scopus umbretta. Classification (NCBI taxonomy): domain Eukaryota; kingdom Metazoa; phylum Chordata; class Aves; order Pelecaniformes; family Scopidae; genus Scopus; species Scopus umbretta. The sequence goes on from VZTL01014295.1 coordinate 44,044, forward strand.
GTAAGTAGGTAGATTCTGGTGGCATAATGGAGGCAGTAGCTTGCTGCTCCTCCGTGGTATCCAAGGGCATGCCAAGGTCGGGGGGAAGAGCACTTTCTACCGAAGGAGCCAGCAATTCATCTCTGTGCGAAGGGGAGGATTTTGCTTGTAATCCAGAAAAGACACTTTCAGGCGACTGGGCGACTCCGCTGACAGCTCCTGGCGGACAGTGCAAAGCTTCCACTTTCGGTGATGAAACCCCATAATCTGGTGAGTAATACCCAGGAGATAAACACTGAAACTTCTCAGCAGGAACAGAAGGAAGGGGAACTTTCTCCTCCATTAAATGCTGCACCGGAGAGTCATAATTTGATGTCGCCGGGACGCTTTGCTGTCTGAAAAATTTATCTCCGACACTGAATTCTTCTTCAGGTGCCCTTCTGATATCAACTGAGATGGAACGATAAAGGTTCGTGGAGGGTATGGTACGAGTTGGGGTCTGACTCGGATTCTCGGGGAGCCCACTGGAAACATTCGCGTATCTGTCGAAGAAGGATGGCGAACAGGCATTCATGGACATCGTGGATATGGGCAGCGAATGCTGCGAGTCCGCGCATTCAAACATCAGGTCCGTGTAGTCTTCGTTGCTGCATGAAGGAGTCCTGGGCGTCTGCATCACCTCCTCATAGCTTGGACAAGAGACCACGGATGCCGGGGTCGGGACTCCCGTCGGCCGGTTCTGATCCGGCCTGGGAGACGCCGGGAGGATCTCCTTCAGCTGAGGACCCGTTATCCAGTCCTTAGAGTCTGTCCCAACAGCAGGCTGTGCCTTGTTTTCCGGTGACAGTATAGGAGTCAGCGGACCCAGTTCTTTAAGTTTCTTGTCCTTGAGCTGAGTATCCAGCGTTAACGGCTTCTTTGTTGCCAGATCCAGACTCCTCTTGCGCACATCTTCCGAGCTTTTAAGTTTGTCCTTTAATTTGGGGTCTCCAGACCGGTGCCTCATTTTCTCCATTTGCTTCATTCTCTCTTTGTGCCTTTTGTGGCGCTCCTCGATTTCCAGGTCTTTCTGGCTTAGCATCCTCTCAAAGCTGGTCATCATCAAATCACCGTCTCCCAGAAGTTTCTCCCTTGGCCTGGTATCTTTCTTGGTGCTGTCTTTGGAAAGGGTTATTTTTTCATTCCCATTGCTTATTTTTATTGACTCTGATTTGTCTTTCTCTTGATTCTCCTTGAGCTTCTCCTTCAGTTTGGTTTCGCTGAATTTGAGGTTGTCCTCCTTTGATTTATCCTTAAAGGTGGTAACTTGAGGACTGTCCTTCTCTTTAAGTGTTGACTTTGGCTCGTCTTTGTGATGTTTAAAGAAACCATCTGCATGTTTGTCTCTATGCTTTTCCTTTTCCTCCTTCCATTTTTCCTTGTGTTTATCTCGCTTCTTTTTCTCTTTAACTGTGCTGATGGTGCTGGAACCATAAGTCTTTTCTTTTTCCGCCTTCTTTGACAGCTCTCTTTCAGAATCATTTTTATCTTTCTTTTCAGAAAATAAGTAATCAATGCTTTTCTCTGGTTCCTCATCAGGCTCTGCCTTCATGTTGTAGGAAGTGCTAAAAGCCTCCCCATCCACAGAGAAATCTTTTTCATAATGAGTGGAATCCTTTCTGCTGCTGGAGTCTTTGAATTCTTCTGTTTTTTCCTTCTTCTCTGTCTTCTCCTTCTTTGCTTTTTCTTTCTCGTGACTTTTCTTTGATGAAGATGAGGAATGTCTGTGTCTCTCCTTCTCCTTGAGTTTGTCCTGCAAGCAGGGTAAAGGGAGAGAGTCTTTAAACTTTTCTTCAGCGGCATCAGTAAGAGAGAGGTTAGAGGATTCAAAGAGGCTGGTCAGTCCTGGATCTTGTCCTCTATCTGTGAAGCTGTCAGAAGAGATCTCGCTGATTTTGTCATTGGAGTCATCTCTATAGTCATTCAGAGCCTCCTCCTCCAGTTTCTCCAGCAGGCTCTTCTCAGACTCCCCTCCCTTCGAAGACTTTTTCTCTTTAGAATGCTCTTTATCCGGCTTCTCCTTATGCTTGCTTTTCACCTTGTCATCACTGGCATGTTTCTTTTCAACCTTTTCTGGGAGCTTTTGCTTGTTTTTCTTCTCTTGAGTGGAATCTATGGACGTTCTGTCTTTCCTGTCCTTGTACTTCTCGTTAGAGTCTTTATCTTTCTTCTCTTTGTGTTTTTCAAAGGAACTCTTCTCCTTCTTCTCTTTCCCCCCTTCTGATGTTCCTTTGTCCTTTTTCTTCTCCTTGGAGTCCTTATCTTTCTGCTTCTCTCCTGAATGTTGCCGGTCGGAGGAGTACTTGCGGTGCTTGTCGGGGTACAGCTCCTTCTCCGCAGCTGCACCGTCGTCCTTCTCCTGCAGACTGTCCAGCCGATGCATTTCGCTCCCAGCAGAGTCACTGACTTTGAACCCAGTCAAGCTGTAATCATCCCTCTCATCTTCGCTTTCATCTGTGAAGATGTCTGCAATGCTGTACCAGCTTTTCTCCTTGCCTTTCTTCTCATCCTTTTTCTCGGAGAAGTCCTCTCGATCCGTGGAGAAGTTTTTCTCTTTCTTCTCTTTAACCTGGTCAAAAGAACTCTTCCTTTCTTTGTCTTTGCTGTGCAGGTCTTTGTATTTCTCTTTAGTTTCTTTTTTCTCTTTGAAACTCTTGTCTAGTTCTTTGTCTTTCAGGATCTTCTCAGGAGCAGCTTTTTCATTTTTCTCCTTGTCGCCTTCTTTGGATTTTTCCTTGTATTTTTCTGGCTTCACCTTTTCTTTTTTTTCTTTATCAGGAGCATCCTTCTTCTCCTTTTCCTTCCCAGAATGGTGCCTCTCCCAAGTCTCCAGAGTTTTACCACTGAATTCAGGGTCAGACTTATCCTTGAAGAACGTTTCGCAGCCGTATTCTTTAAAGTCATCCCGATAGGGCTCCTCCTGCTTCGTTTTGGTATCTTTTCGATCTTTAGAGCCATCAGAGGAATCTTTTCTGTCTTTGTTGGTTTCACCTGTATCTTTTTCTTTCCTTTCCTTGACACTCTCTGCGGAATCCTTCCTTTTCTTATCCTTTTCAGGCAAATAACTAGGAGTAATTTTGTGTCTGTCCGTTTGGTCCTTTTTCTTCTCGGAGCTTTTGTCCACATAGTCCCTCTCCTTCTTCTTTAAGAAAGTGTCCTTTTCATTACGTTTCTCGTTGTATTCTTTCTTCTCTTTCGTTTTATTTTCCTTTTTCTTGTCTTTAATTTCCTCTTTCACGGGTTCTATGATTAGTTTTGCCACGGTGTCATTTTTAATCTCCCTGAAATCTGTTACTGGAGAATCCCAGCTATCTTCACCTTTGAAATCAAAGGATGAATCAGAAGACAAGTCCGAGAACCACCTCTCCTGCTGATCATCTGAAAGGCTGAACTTTGTGTCCTCGCTTTCGGGAAATTGGTTTTTGTTATTAAACTCATCAAACCCAGACTCATCCCTGTAAAGTTTTTCTTTTTTGCATTTTTCTTTCTCCTCCTTGAAGGATTTTTCTTTCTCTAGTTTAGAAACCTTCTCCTCCTTCAGCTCATTCTTCTTTTCAGATTTTGACTGCTTGTCTTTTGACTTCTTCTTTCTCTCCTCCTTGTGTATTCTCGGCTTTTCCTCTTTGGGAGACTTCTCCTTTACAGGTTTCTCTTTTTCTGATTTACTTAATCCTTCTCTGAAGGATTTGCTCATGTCTTTACTACCATCTTTGACTTTTCTTAATGATTTCTCCTCTTTTGAGGATTTTCCAGTCTCATCTTTAAACAACCATTCCTTCTCCTCTGCTTTACCTTTGGGGAGCTTTTCCTCCTTCTTACTGTGTTCTCGCTCATGCTTTAACACTTTCAATTTGTTTTCGACTGGATTTTCTGTCTCTACTATCAAGCCTTTCTCAGGCTTTTGTTTAGAGTCCTCAAACTCAAAAGAAAACGTTTTGATTATTTTAATGTCTTGGCTGATGGGACACTGTCCCTTCTCCTTGTTTTTATGTTTGTGTTTTGTTTTATGCTTTTTAACAACCTTCCCCTCCTTGTCCAGCTTTGGAATTGCTCCATCCACATTGCTATGGAATGAATTCTTTTTCTCAGAAACAGTGTTGTGTGGGGTGTTTTTCTTTTTGTGCTCTGGCTTCTTCCTGACTGGCTTTAGCGACTCTAAGCTCGAGTCCTCGGACGAGTAGTCTGACTCGCTCGTCAGCCTCGTCCTGGTGGAGTCCGATAAGGAACTGACGTCTGACCAAGCTGGAGAAGATATAGTTTTCCAATTGTCCGTCCTCCAGTGCTTGGAGTGCTGTTCTGTGAGATTAGGATTATGTTTCTGGGATGCTAAACTCCCATGAGAAGAGGTCGATGAGGCAGACAGAGAGTTAAACAAGGAGGATTCCTTTAGCACTAGCCTGGAGTCCTTTACACAGCTAGAGCTCTGAAGAGAGTCTCTATCATCCTCCTCACTCTCCACGTTTTCACTCTCTGATTCAGAGGAACAAAACTTATCATTTTTTTTGCCAAACCGAACCTCTTTGCTTTTCGTCTCCTTCTTCCGCTTCTTTTTTACTTTGCTTTTCTCCTTGGGCGGCTTTGTGCTGGCAGGCTCCCGAATCTTGCTGCTGGGCAAGATCGAGTGGGTCGAGAGTCGCAGCTTCTCCCCCGTCCCCACAGCAACGCTGGTCTCCTCCTCGTCCGAGCTGTCCGACAGGATGCGGTGGGCAGCTTTCTTTGGTGTAATTGTGTTATTTTTAGTATAAGTTTTCACTTCCATTTTGGGTATGGAAATGAAACTGTTTGCTTTAGTCTCTTTTCTGTAATCCTTTTTCAGCAAATGTTTGTCATCGACTGGCGGGACCCGGTCCTGCTCATCGTCCTCATCAAACTCATACTCGTCCTTCACCGGGGTGATGGTTTTGGGGGGCTCCTGGGCCTTGGGCTTGTGCTTCAAACCCTTCTCAAACTCTGAGTCTGTGTTATTGCCATCAACAGAGCTGGAGGGAGCGAAGGAAGGGGCATCCTCCTCTTCCGAGGTCTCTGCAGAGAGAGAACAACAACGTGTTAAGGGCTGCGAGGGGCTTCGGGGAGGGAACTTCATCAGTCTGCTGCAGACATGAACCCCTGCAAACGGCCCTGCTGCCCCTCTGCCTCACCCAGCCTTTGCTAAGTTTGCAGCTCAAAGCTCATAAATGCCAGGTTGGGAGATCTTTTAGAACAGGATAGCTATCCAGTCTCAAACCTGCACAGGGTGTTCCTCGAAACAACATCCAGGGACTATCAAGAAAAGAACTTTTTAACAGGGTTATGACTGCGAACAGCATAGGCCAAGACTCCCCGTAAGACCGGAACCCCAATTAGCACTAATGAAAACCTGCAGCGCATCCCTGTCCCACCTGGCACAGCCACAACGGTGGCACTCACGGGACAGGCTCTAGCAGGGCGCTCTGCTGAGGGACAGCCCAGGAGCACAACCTGAAATGTCAGCACCGGTACAGCCGAGCGCCGTGCCCCCCGACCGGGGAGGGATGGGAATACACGACGTGCACGCAAACTTCCTCCTCTCTACGCACAAGCTGGAATATTACCCACATTTCAAAGGTAAGACATCCATTTACCTGCAATTGTCTTCCAATCCTATATCTCGATTGCACCAGGCAAGTGATCTCAACGTAGGCTTCCAGGGCAAACAGCTAGAGCTCCCGGAGCTAAAGGCTGGTAGTTATGTTGTCTGAATTTGGGTTACAGCTACAGATGGACTCCTGACCGTGGCAGCAGCGTGCAGATATTCTGACAAGAGTCTAACTTCACTGTCCTCTTAACGTCTCTGTATTAACAGACAGCTGCAGGCCACAAACATCACTCCCATGTTCACATAAAGGTCAATCTCACCTGTTGAGCTCTCTTCGCTAGAGGGGTACGTGGTCTTTCCCAGGAGCAGATTCACCATGGTGGGAGAATTAGCTACTTTTAACGGTGTCTCGCCCTTCCTGTTGCTTTGATGAGGATTCCCTCCATAATGCAGCAACAATTTCACCACCTGAAAACAGAAATTGAGACTTGAAGATGCTCTTGATGTTTCGATTCCAGGCGTTTTGTACAACTTTCATATAGAACAAGAAGGGGGATGTCCTCAAGCGGTCTGTCCTCCGGACACGCCTTACGGTACTAAAAGTCATCAACAAGAAAGGAGAGAGAAACAGCAACACAAACCAACTTGGGCAGGAAAGAAGGGAGAAGAACAAGACACAAAGCCATGTTCCCTCCCCTAATCCAGAAGAAGAATGAACTATACCTGTGCGCAGGGGAACACGAAGTAAAACACTCAACAGCGTGGGGGCAGGAAAATTCTTGCCCACTACATGGCTGTCAGCAGCAAATGATAATAAAATAACCAGAATCTCTGTATTTGCACAGTTGGCTGCTTGAAGCACAAGGAAGAAAAAGTCATTACAAACACATCTATGAAATGCAGCAAAAACCTACCTTGAAGTGCCCGTTATTCGCTGCATCATGCAGCGGGGTGTCATCATCCAACCCCTTTGTGTTGACTTCGGCACCCGCAGCAAGCAACTGCTTTGCAACATCGTAGTAACCCCGGTTGCATGCCTCGTGCAATGCCGTCCAGCCTGCAAGCAAAGGGACACTCAGGACATGGACATCACCGCCATGGGGAGAGTTAGACAGTGAAAAGTAACCTCCATCCACAGACACTGCAGATGCCGGTGTGTCAAGGGGTCTGTGGCTGTGATGGCCAAGAAGGTGGTCCCGTTCGCCCTGCTCCCCATGGCACAGCAGGAAGAAACCTGCAGTTCGGCCTCGCTACTCCAACCAGGCAGCAGTTGAATGAATCCCTCTTTTCCCTCTGGTCACGCAATCTGCTACAGACAGATCATCTGCCAGAATGGACACAGCCCCGGGAAATGGAAAGGCAAAATTTTTTGTAGGAAATTAAAATAATTGCTGACGCTGTGTGGTAAGCAGGTCTCAAATCCTTTCCCCTTCCAACTCCTCTGTAGGGAAACAGATCCACTGCACAGATTCGGACTGAGCTCTGAACTGCAGACATCGCTCTGAAACAGCCCCCACACAGACCTCACAAATATTTTCTGTGTGCTCTCCAAAGCAAGCAGCCATGCCGCCGCAAAACAGGCCCCCGGCTCGGGGAGAAACCAAACAGCAGGTCTCCACAGTAACAGTGGGTCTAGTTCTCAAACAAACCTCCAAAGAACACAGAATGAAATATTTTATCATGTTCAAACAGACTATTTTTAAGCAGAAACTGTTTTGAAGTTTCCCAGTAAATGTACGTAGCTCCTTTGGTATTTTGCTGATAATGTCGTGGGAGCTCATTCTGTTACCTTCGCTTGGGAGCATTAAGAAGGGGCACCTGTGACCAGAATTTATCACAACTGATAGTTCAGTCTAGCACTGATATTAATCATACAGGCGGAGGAACATGCATATCTATTTATAGCCCCAAAATCGTGCGAAGAGAACAGCAAAGTCAAGCTCTCGGACGTGCTGGAAGAAAGGCTGCCTCATGCTAACTTCGCCCCATCGCTGGTACGGCCGTGCACCAACGGCACCGCTCATCATCTCGCGGCCGCCTTCTCACCGCAGCACTCGCAGCCGTTCCCATCCCAGGCTCGGCTGCAGCCGCAGCCCCACACCCAGCCTCCTTTCCCCCTTCCCACCACTGGAAGCAGAAGCTTCACAGCACTGAGGAAGAGGAGGAGGAGGTGGTATTACACCCAGACAACGAGCTGAGGCTCAGGACGGTCACCGTCTCCTCTAATTTGGGTGCCTGGCTGGCACAGCTGGGAGCCCGGCGTTGCCTTTCACATTCACACTGCTCCTGTCAGCAGCACCCCCGTGTTCGGTACTTAAAAACAAAACCCGGAAAGCTGTAGGCATCAGCCATTGAACTCTGGAGCAAACCAACCCACTCTTTTCAGTATTTTTTTGCACATCATTTCTTGTATTTTAAGTTAAAAAAAATGGGAAAAGGTACGGATGGTGGTCTGCCCCACCAGTACTGCCAGCGGGCTGGTTACCTGCAAAGTCTTTCACATTGACATCTGCACCCTCGATAATGAGCTCCTTGATGCGCCGGGCATCTCCTCGGATGGCAGCTCGATGCAGCCGAGTCTCTCCTCGCTCGTTTCTCTTATTTACTTTATCTTTGGTTTTGGAGGCAGAGTTAGGAGTTCCCTTCTGACAAACTGTAGACTGAGAGGGATGCTTTGGTGTTGTGTCAACTGCATGGAGGAGAGAAACAGTCAAGAACTGCAACTCAAAGGAAGCCCTCAACCCTTAGAGGGAGCTCTTGCAACACTTTTCATCTCGCCTCTCCCCAAAATGCTCACCACGAGGCACAGAGAGGCAACTGAACCTCTGAAGTCGATGTGAAGACAGAGGAAGGCTTGTGTGTGTATAACGCAGATATTAATTGCAGGCTGCCAAAGCCCACTGGAGAGTCCTTGCAAAGTCTGTAGGCAATCTCACGATTTAGGATCGGACAATGCAGCAGTTTTACCCTAAAACCTCGTTTGCTAAGGGAAGTGGCCTTTTACCAAGTACAAGTGAGGTCTGACAGCCTTGGGAGGAGACTGCACATTTCCTGGGAGAACGTCTGAATGCTCTGAAGACTACACAGCTTTTTTGCCTTTTTTTCCCCCCCAAGTAACAGCAACATAAGCAACTAGACTGGTGTTAAGGACAACAAAATATGTGGCTAAAAGCTGCAACGTTTGTGCGTAGGATGCAGATGTGTGCATACAGATAGCACAGTGCCTCTAAAAACCCTGGGGGGTCATGTATGCAACAGATAACGATTACTAAAATACAAAATCCCGTGGTAAACACATTCCAGCTGCTCCTCCTCTCAAGTTACAGTTGCAGTGCTTACAAGTCTTATCCCTCTCCACAAGAAGAAACATTAAAAAACCCAAGGAGGATGATATTTTAACTTTATTCACAATGCTCCTTTACTGAATTAGCCTGAGATGCCAGTGGAAAACACAAAGCTCTGACGTGGAGGAGGCTCCTGTAGGACCGAAGCTCTAGTTAAGCAGCCAGGGCAGGCTCAGCGGTGGCCTGGATTTGGCCCCTGGGACATCTGCTACTGCATTATACTGGAAGAAGGAAGGGCAGCCGCAGCTGTGTGTGAACCCCGGCAGAGCCCACTCAGGCATCCCGCTGCCCCGCTCCAGCATCCCACCTACGGCGCCGAGAGCGGGGAGACCCCGCGGAGCAGCATACCAGCCCCCCTGCACCACGCTGGGGGTGGCAGCTCATCTCTGCTGCTGGCGAGGAGCTACCTGAACCGCCTGGTGACCCCGGGGCCCGGCACCGAGAAGCTCAGGTATTCAGGAGCCTCTCGCTGCAAGCTCACACCCACCCGCCCACACCTCTGAGCAAAACCACCCTCCAGATCTCACCTGGGCTGTTTGCAGACTCTTCCGCTGTCATCTGCATAAGAAGAGCGACTTGCTGGCGCTCGGAGAGCGGGTAGCCTGCCCGGATCCCCGAAAGGCCCATTCCGAAGAGCAAGCCAGGCTTTCTGGTGGCGGGCTCCTTTTTAATCCTCTTCCGCTCTGGACCCTGCTTTTCTGTGGTGCAAGGAGACACAGAAACACAAGCCGTGAATGGTGCTGTAACTGAAAACCACGTTCGTCTCTGAGCAAAGTGCTAACAGCTCTCCAACTCCGTATCTCACAAACTGAAAAGCCTACGGTGAAGGATGAGTCCCTGCGGTGGGAGCCCCGGTACCTGGGGCAGCTGCCCAGGCTCAGGCCACTGCGGTCGCAGCCAGCACATGCACCGCTCCTGCTGCCCGCCGGCTCCTCTGACAGCCTCTCCCGGCACAGGCTTCTACCAGTTCTCCCCCCACCATCAAACAGCAGGAGGAGAGGGAGGGAGCGGATCCTTCGTGGGGCCGCTGCCAGTACTGTACCTTCCATCTTGCTTCTAGCAGCCTCCCTTTCAAGCCATGGTGCTTCGAGGAGCGTACGCAGCCTTACGCCACCACAGCATGGATTGAACTGGAGGCATCTAAAAGCATCAACAAAGAGTGCTAACGAGATACAGGCTGACAGCTCGGAAATGTTGCCATCTCACCCCCTCATCGTCATCAAGCCGAGGACTCTGCAGCCAAACGGGTGCGCTGCCCCGGGAGCACCGGGCTGGCCCTCTCCTCCCAAAGCGGCTGCTTCCAGCCTAGCGCAAGAGCACCCACCTGCAGTCAGGCCAGTGACTGCTTAGCCACATCTACTCCCACATCCTTCTAAAAAAATCCCAAACAAACAGGAGGGGAGGAAGAAAACCCTGTGCCTGGCTTGTCATCCCCCCAGATCCCAGCCTGACACTCAGTCTCCTAAATCATCCAGCTACAAAGGCAGCTCCTGCTGAGGGACTGAGCGCAACTGCCTCTAAAGCTGGTATTTGCTGCTGGCATGCCACGTGCGCAAGAACGAGACAAAACCCCGGCTTCTCCCTGCACCTCCAGCCTTGCTCCCAGCGACCCACGCAGCAGCCTGCTGCGAGCTGGCGAGAACTGGACCCTGCCGAGCACTGGGCAACTCGCTGCCTCCAACCCCGCTGCCCAGCTCGCACACCTAACCTCTGTGAGAAGCCTGACTCTACAGCTTAAGTATTTTTCCAGTTTTCTTTACGCAAGTATCAATCCTCTTCCCATGCAAGGAGAGTTAGCAGCCCTTCCTCGGCACTTCTGGTTTGCTTGCTTGTTGATGCTGCCCGGTGAAAGCCCAAATCCTGCTGCATGCTCTCAGCTCTCGAGCCGCAGCCAGAGTCCCACTGCAGGGATGCGTTCGGTGAACAAAGTTTCAAGGTGCCAGTTCAGGAAACAAAAATTAAGTTTCCTTTCAGGGAGCCAGCCAAGCAAGAGAGACAGAATATCTATCTGCAGAGCAGCACGACAATTCCTTGCCAGCAGCCAGGCTGCATCCCTCCTACCATGCAACTGTCCTAATCCCACA
>VZTL01014299.1:0-12233 GCA_013400535.1 Scopus umbretta
CTGTTCCCACAGTGTTTCAGCATTTTCTGAATGGACTTTCTTGAGTGAGGAAGGAAAAAACCAATTTTGAGCCTGTTCTGTCATTTATGAGTTTCTAACTGGCCACCAAGTATTGTTCCAGTAAACTAAAATAAAAGCAGTATTTACATAATGTCACATATACTTCATTTTCCAGTCAATGATCTGGAGGTGAAAGGTTCTATGTCCTTTCAATTAATGGTCTGAAATAACACCTACAGTGCATATATTCACAGTATGCTAATGTATAGTTCTGTGCTATTATCTGTGTGCCAGCTTTATTAAAACCTTGAGGCTTTTACCCAATCTATTCATTATGCCTTGAGTATGGAAATCTCTACACCATTATGTGGCTTTTATTGTTGTCTGCAGTAGGAGGAGGAATTCTTTCATTGAAACCTTTGATTGGTTCCTGTGGGGTTCATGCTCTTTAATTCTTCCCAAGTGAAGTGGGAGAAGATTGAGAGATCATTTCACTTGTTACTGCTTTTCATGCTTCATCTTTGGAACCATGTTTCCCAATTTATTTATTTTTTTTTAACTTTTTAGTGCTCATTTTCTCCCCCTGTACACAATAGAAATAAATCCTTTAAAGTGCATGGAGCTTCTGGACTGAGGAGTGAGAAGCTGTCTTTTTTTAATGTTAACAATAGCAATTTTGCACATACCAGTGTTTGAAGTTATTTGGGGGTCTGTTGAAACATGAATAATATCTCTTTTCACTTCCCAGAGGACAGATTACCATGTCAGAGGCGCTTCAGCATTTGGCATCACAGGACACTTTCACTGGGGCCAAGTCTAAACACGGAAACCAAACTATGCTTTCAACCGTAGATACAGTATCTGTGTGGTTGAAGCATGGAAAGTTGAGACAGCTGGGACAGCATTTGTGTCTGGTCTGTATTGAAAGGACTTAATCACCCAAGACAAGCAACATAGCAAATGCTACAAACTTTTTAAAGCAGACAGAGGTGAAATGATTCTCAAGTCTGGCCACTCCTAAATCCATGCACTTCATGTTACAAATCTTTTTTTTGAGAGGGGATTTGCAAAATTGTTTATGCTGCCCTGAGAAACACTTTAATTACTGGGATAAACTGTAGTTAACTGAGATCTAATAATTTAGAGTACACCGATGATGCAGTTTACACTGGATAGAGTTTCATACTGGATATGCACTTGTGTTTAAAAATACTCCTTTTACAGAGTTATTGATATTATCTCATTGAGTGCAGATTTTTCCCAGAGTCAGTGAAAATGGAGATGGAAAACCGGTTTTTATGGGTAGACAATTTATACACTTGTTCTGAGTTTGTAACAGAGAGCTGTGTTCCAAAAGAGACCCCTTGTGTTCACTGAATATATGTAACTCTATCTCTACTGCTTCTGCCGGAGAACAGCACGTTTTTTTCAAGTTCTCCCAGATGCAAGTAATTTTGCTGGGTACATATGATGAAATGCGACTTTTTAACTGCACAGAAATATTGGAGCTCATTTTACTTTTCATGCTGGAGGCTTTGCAGTACTATAGATTGTAGCCGTTTTACTGTTTTGCTACTTGGAGTTTTGGAGTAGTTAGATGGTCTTTCATTTTTACAGTGCAACACTTAGTGAAATACTGAAATATGGAGAGAAAGAGTTGGCATGCACGCTGTAAAGATTGTTCAGGATAATTTCTGTATTGTGTGTGTGATAAATATCTTGTGAGCTAAAATGAAACCTGTTTAGTTTTCAACTCTCCGCNAACCTGATTAGTTTTCAACTCTCCGCATCAATCATTACTATGCATGTTTATGGATGCAGGCAGACAGCTTGTAGGACTGTAATTGTTGTCTGTTTACCTTAGTTTTTTCCCTGCTTCCCCACAAAGTAATTGCTTTATCTTTATGCTGGAGAAAGAAAACTATTGACATCTGTGCACCAGAAATCTGGAAATCATTCATTACATGACCTCATAGGATCTAAATGTGTTTGGCAGCAGGCAGCCTGTATAAGGCTGATTTGCTAGGTGTACTGGGAGAGGGCTGTGGACCCTGTGTAACTTTTTAATAGATGTTCATGCTTATGGGCATAACCCAGCTCAAAAACTGTTGTGAAAGTGTTTCCTGTAGGAATTTTGTCTTATACCAGTGTATCGTTGCTTAAAGGAAGGAGTTCAAATGGTTGTCAGGTAGAAAGCTGCTGTAGGTGACCTATTGATTAGTCATATTAATTACTCATATTAATAGACCTATGACTGTCTATTCTAGTGATCTTTATGTGCTTCTGTGCTTAACTCATGAAAGGACCAGACCAGCTGTTGCTGCATGTACACACATATGTGTACATACATAAGGGAAGTAAGATTTCGGTGCTGTAGCGCTTGCCTTGGGTTTAAAAAATGATGCACTTAAAAGCCTGCAGTGGGAAAGGAGGAAGTTAAATGAATGTTAGTAAGATAAGTGGGAGCTACATAACCTGTCGTGACCCATATGTAAACATAAATATGTCATAGTTTAGTAAGAGTTCAAATGCAATTGTACAGTAAAGACTGGGAGCAGTTGTAATGGCTGGAAGATCTTCATATGCTTTTCTGCTTGATGTAAGGGTATGAGATGTTGGATTCATATATAAGACTTTTGCTTTGTCACTTGTTGACTGAGTTTCTTACTTTATGTAACAGATGGCAACAAGAGAAATCCAAGTTATTTTGGGTTTGAGATTACTTTTTTTTTATTGTCCTGCCAACTTTTTTACCTTTCATCTGGACACCTACTTTTTTGTTTTCTACCTAGAAATTTGTATAAGTTTAAATTTTTAATTTAAATTGCGGTTCCCGGTGCTTTCAGTCAACACTATGTTTCTACAAGTTGAATGATGACCGCGGTCTTTTTAACATCCCATCTCTAATATTTTCTTCTTGAAGGCTTTGACTGGAACCTGGTGTTCAAGTGGGATTACATGACACCAGAGCAAAGAAGAGCACGGCAAGGAAATCCAGTTGCTCCCATAAAGTATGTTTGTACCATCACTTCTCCTTCTAATGGATTGTAGTTTTCAACTAAACAAAGTTAGAAATCATCATCTCTGTGTCTGAAAGGGGATCTTTACTATAGTTTTCATTAATATTGAAACTTTGTTCATATTTATGTAGTGTTATGCGAATCTCAGAAATAAATTGTATTTTTAAAGTATTCTTTAAGCACACCAGTAGATTATTTTACCCTTAACAAAAAGTAGATGTCACTTTGTTTAAAGTTGGTATGTTTTGAGGGCTAAATCTACAGCATCAGTTTTAATGTTTTATTGCTGGCACAAATTAGCACACTTTACATACAGAACTTATGAGCCAAATGGAGATCTGGAAACTGCCTCAAAAGGTGGTCATAGCACTGTATATGCCATAGAAATGTGCAGACAACATTTGAAGAGGGAGTTGCAAAATTACTTGCATTCGAAAGCATTGCAATTTTTTTCAAGGAGCTATTAACTTTGAGGTGCATATTTACCTCCCAGGTCATGGTTCTGTAACTGTTTAATTTAATTTTTCTTGTTTGTTTAGGACACCCATGATAGCTGGTGGATTATTTGTGATGGACAAATCCTATTTTGAAGAACTAGGGAAGTATGACATGATGATGGATGTTTGGGGTGGAGAAAACTTAGGTATGTATGTTATTTACCTTGAGATCGGTCTTTAGAGAAAGCGGGTTTGATCATTGCCTTTACTGTCATGGAGTCATGGTCTTCCAGATTTTGTGCAAAGAGGGTTAAAACCAGAGTTAACACTTCACATGCATTATTGGCAAAATCCAAAAGGTTTGTTTCACAATTCTTTGTGAAAGAATTAAAACAAGGTAGGAAGTATATGCTAAATGTGAGATAATAAAAGTGTTTATTAAGCAGTAGAATTTTTTTGTAATGGAAGTTGGCTGAGAAAATAAAAAATTACAGGATGTAGATAGGAAATTACTTTCAAAAATGCCATCTTGTTTGAAAGTCACATCCTCATCTAAAGTTATTGATTAAAATAGAGTAATGTTTAAATGTTGGCAATTTAAAGCATGTGTTAAGAAGCTGCTGAAATTTAATCTTGGAAAGTAGAACACAGGAGTTCATGAGTTTAATATTCTTGCATACATCTTAAGAAATCAATTAAAACTTAGCTGACTGAAGAATAATCTGTTAACATTAATAATACTATACTGCCTGGCATCTAAACTTCGTGAACTTTTTAATTGTATACCCCTACTTCATCCCTGTGAGATGCTTATGGTTGAGAAAGCATTTTTGCTGCAGTTCCTTCTTTTCAGATGTTTGGGCTTTAGAGAAGAGGGAGGAGGAGCTGTGAGAGAACTTATGCTTTAGCCATTTCTTCTTTGACCTGGTGGTTAGATCTGGCTTTAGTAGGTTTTTTTAGCTCTTTGCATTACAGTATTGTACAAAGGTTTTTCTCCAGTTAAGACTGGTATATTTGTATTAAAACAAAAAAGATTTGGGAGGAGCACAACTCTACAACTCCTCAAGACTTCCATTCAGTCATTAATTTATTTTTTTAGGGTAGAGGTGCATCTCGGACATTCTAAGTTGTGTGTTTTAGGACCGGTTCTAAGGATAGAAACTTCTCTACTGCACATGCTAGCTGTGAAATCTTAAAATACCTTGAACTTGTAAAAACCCATGGGTATTCTGAGTTACTGAAATATGCATATGCATTGAGCATATGCTTGACCTACAAAGAGATGTCTGCTGTATACAGCACACTAAGTATGGAGATGTGGTAACCAAATGTTTAACACTCTTGTAAGGAACTTAAAGGCTGGAAGAGGCATCCTTACCATCCAGCCTCTGACCATCCTATGCAATACTCGAAGAAACCTTTTAGGTATTTTGAACAGTTACTTTCTGTGTTTCTGTTTTCTCACTATTTGGCTGTATATTGCTAAATTTTATGAATGTCATAATTTTTCATTTTTTAAAATGTCCTGGAAAGTAATTGGATAAATTTACTACAGCAATACTTGCATTCACTCTGAAAACCTCTCTTGCTACTAGAGCACTTAAATATTTTATTAGCTCATGTACTTGAGCGACCGAGATTTTTCTGAAAATTTAGCAGCTACTTTTATGCTTTGATAATTGAGGCCTTGACAGCAGAAAAGGCACAAGCGACAGCTCCTTACTCAATGTGAGAAGACTGCGTGCAAAAATCTATTTGTTGCTTTTGCTGCATTCTCTTTCCCCTTCTCCATGGGAAGGGGGAGATGGAGACTTTGGGGTGCTTTTTCTCTGCTCCCTAAAAAGGCAAATTCAGCCACTACAGCAGACAGCTAATGATTTGTTCACAGCTGCCAGACAAACTGAAGATGAATAAAAATCACATGGCGTATGATTTATTTGGCCATAAATGACACAGATACCAGAAATCTGTGATGTGCAGTTTAAAATTCAACATGCACACTCATCAGGCCTCCCTGCTCTCAGGCATATCTCTGGATCAGCAGCTTGATGTTACATGCAAATAACCTGTTAGATGGACTTGCAAAATAATGCTATACATAACATTTATGCTTTATAAAATGTAGCATTTTTCCTTCTAGCATGTATAGAGCAGCTGTTATATGAGATTTTGTTCACGTGTATTTTGCCTAAATTAGCCAGGAGACAGCTCATATCATGAAGATATGGTGCATTTTCAGATTGTTGCTAAATGTGACTGATAATGCATGCTTGCTGCACAGAACATTGATCGAAGTTTGTTCAGTCTTGTCTTGAATTCGTAGAAGGCAGTTAACTTGCACTGTCAACAACTGAAATCACAGCACCTCTCTTTTTTCTTTTTTTTTTACCTCCTTTTTCTCTGGAAAGACCGTCAAGAAGACATGCTCTCTAACTTTTGGTGATTTTGGTTTTGGTGTGGTGTTTTTGGTTTTTTGTTTTTGGTTTTTTTTTTCTTCTGTTAGGTGTATCAGCTGTTGCTTACCCTTTAGATAAAGTACAGCAATGGTACATATAGCCCTAACTTACTTTGGCAGATTGCAGCATGGTTTATGAATTTGGCAAACGCTGGTAACCTCAGATAAAAGAAGACATACAGTTTTGCTTCCAAGTTAAAATGATTATTTCTCTTGAGCTTGGAGAATAATAAATGCTCAGATATGCCTTTGTTTATCCTGCAATTTCTCGGAAAACTATCTTATTGATCTTTTCAGCAGTAGTCAATAAAAACCTTCATTGTAAATAGTCTACTACAAAATTACAGTATTTTGTGATGTTTGTCTTTCATGCTTTTTATTTCAGAGATCTCATTCAGAGTTTGGCAATGCGGTGGGAGCCTAGAAATCATCCCTTGCAGCAGAGTGGGTCACGTATTCCGCAAACAGCATCCTTACACGTTTCCCGGTGGGAGTGGTACCGTGTTTGCAAGGTAACTGTTAAGCCAAGTCTTCAGCTAAATAGCAGTGTTTTGGATTTCTTCAGATGATCAGCAGGTGGCAGTAATTTCATTTTAAGGATCTTTTCTTTAGAAGTATTTGCAGTATTATCTAGCATGGAAACATATTCATTACAAGGAAATTAATGACTTTGAGGCAACTACTCAGATTGAGAGAAGAACCTGTTGAAAAAAGGGACTCTTCTAGTAGACATAGCCTGAGAATCTGGAAGAGAAGGAAATGCTTAGCTTGGCATTCTATCAATTTTGAGAACTTTTGTGTTTATTTGATTTTAAAGAAGGCTTCATTTTCAGAACTATCTCCAGTCTTAATCTTATAAAGTTTCATCATTCACTAAGAGCCAGAATACACTTAAGTTATGAATATGCTTTGCTTACTTTTTGTTCATACATGATTGGTATGTGATACATAAATGATTGTGTAGACTCATTCTGGCATTTGTGCCGGTCTGTTGGCAACTTCATTCTGTATCATATTTGCTTTTCCTGTCCTATGTTTAAAAACACTTTTTCTATAGACCTAAGGAACTGCGGTATTAAGGGCTTAGATTAATATGCCTGTTAATTTTGTTGTTGATTCAATATACGGTGGTAGCTGAAATACTGAGCTATTTCCTCAGTTTCTCCTCCGCAGAATGGGAATAGCAATTCTGATTCATGTTCATAGTGGTTTTTAAGTAATGTGAATGAAGGTATTTCATGAGTGTGCAGTAGACATTTTGACCAAAGCTCTGTCGGTTGTAGCTGAAGAATCACTGTAGGTTTTGGTTTAGAGAACTGGACTTGATGCTTGGGGGGCTGAAGAAGTACAAGTTTCAGCTAACGGTTCTGTGGGCTAACAGCTGCCGATAAAATTGGTCATTTATCCTTGAAGGGTTATAGAGCCCAAATTCTGTTTAACATGAAGCAACACAGAGAGCACAGATATACTTAAATTCATAAGAATGTTCTAAGCTGCCATTATATTTGGACTTGTGGTTCACTTCAAATTGGGGAACCTCCTTAGGGGTGTAATTCTTCTTCTTCCATGTTGGTTATGCCACCAAAATGACTTTAATGAATTTAATAGTCTGCTAAAATAAAGTCACTGTCCTGTTTCTTCTAGTAGTTATAGTAGAGATTTTTCTGGTCCCCTATTTTTGATATCTTTATTTTATTCTACAGTGAAAATGAATAATAGTACTTAGTGGAAAACAAAAGCTAACAATGAAATATCCTCTCTTAATACATCGCGTCTCCATTCCAGTATTTATAGCGTGCGTCAGGAGGGTAGAAGGACCTACCAATGAAACTGTATTACATAGGCTTAGGATGCAACTGTTTTACTTTCACAGTGGGTTTAAAGTGACAATGTCATAACAAGGATCGTGGTTAATAAAAATAAATCAATACATAAATTGTGCAGTTTTGCCACTCTGCAGCTCTTCTATTTTGGGGCTGTTTTTCTTGTGATGCTGCTTTTTTTGTGATGTTAAATAGGTACTTAAACATAGCTCAACTGAAAAGTAGGAAAAGGCTGTGGCTGTATGCATGCAACGATACAGAAGACATCAGAAACGCATCATATTAGCAGGGGTTGAAGATTCTGCATTCATACTGGGACTAAAGCTTGTGGATTTTGTTGTGAAGTCAAATCATCATTGTGATTTGATCACTCAAATGCCCTGACAATTACTGTGACAGGTTTGGTTTTTTTACAGTCTCATTGTGTTTTCCAGTCACTTGTGTTCAAAATTATTTTGAAAAGAGTTCCCACATGTGCTTGAATGGTGAGGACAGGTGAAGCCTGCAAACAAGTGTCTTCAGTATTTACATCCCTTTCCAGATCTACCTTTCTTTGCAAGTGGCTTATTACCTCTATCCCTAGCTGTCTCAAATTCTGAAATGTCCTTAAAAGTCTTTGTTTCATTGGAATTATTGTTTAATTGACCTAGAAAAGTTGTATATCACATAAAAGCTGGGTTGCCAAGTTGCTGTATATTTGAAGGTTTCTTCCTCAGTCAGCTTTCTTGGGTGTCAAGCCAATATAGCAATGCCTTAAAATCAATTTTAGCAATGAGAGAATGAGAAACCTAAGGTAATGGGCTACCTTTGTAATACAGGTATTATCAGATATGTATAGGACCACGGTGCCAAGAAACTTGGTGCATGGAATCTGTGCTGGTCTTGCAGTTGGGACTTGTTAGCTTATACCATCACCTGTCCCTTGACTGTATGCAATTTGTTCTGGAGTGCTCTGGGTAAGCGTCCTATTTTTAGCTGACTAGTCAGTATGCACTGCCTTTTGGCAGCCAAAACAAATTGGTGATTCTGGATGAGAGACTGGGTGTCCTGTTTCATGAGAGGGGAGACCACATCCTGGCTGTGTGGCGTGGGCAGATTCGGCTTGTGTCTGGCAGGATTTATTAGACCCGTATGCACTGCCTTAAGTACATCACTTCAGACGAGCTAATAAACCTTGCAGACTCCAGTCTGCTCCATGCAAAGCTACCTCTGATCACTCGGTGCTAGGTTTCATTAACTGTGGCTCGGTGTTAAGTGCTGAGTGCACCCTGTGCTCTGTTTCTGAGTACCCTGCCTTCTTTGGGGTCTTATTAGTTTAGGCAGTTCTTAGCATCTACACAGTTTCAGTATTTGTGCCTCACGAAGCCTGAACTGTTCATCCCGGAGTATGGGGAATGCAGGCATGCATTCTGGCCTTGAAAGTGCCTTTGAAGCTGTTAAACCCTGGCAAGCCAAATAGTTCCTCAGCCACCACCAAAATCTGTTTGGCCTGTGGGCAGCCAAGCTGATGGCTGAGCAAGCAACAGGGGCAGGTGCTGAGTGGCTGGCTGGTGCTCACACAGGCCTGAGAGACTGCAAGTGAAGAAAAATTGAAATGGCTCTCTAATCTGGATTGAATAGGATTTTGCTTACAAAAAATTTAAAGGAATCTTTGCAAAGAAAAATCAGTCCTCAAACAAAAAATGATTGAGGTCTGTCTTGTGCCTCTTTTTTTCTTCCTCATGTCCCTCCTTCTCAAGGACCTGCAAGAACTCCTCACTTCATCCTGACTACTTTTTGTCTTTTGAATCGGAAAAACCATATTAAAGAAGCTATTGGCTGACTGAGTTTACTCCAGTTGCTTTAGATGAACATACTGCCAAATATA
Source organism: Scopus umbretta (assembly GCA_013400535.1). NCBI lineage: Eukaryota > Metazoa > Chordata > Aves > Pelecaniformes > Scopidae > Scopus > Scopus umbretta. The sequence continues at coordinate 9,603 of VZTL01014299.1, forward strand.
AAATAAGCTTCAGAGCATCACAGTTGCAAGTGAAGTAAGAATTTTCTAAGCATAAAATTACAAACAATGGAAGTAAATGAGTTTTACATGGAAGCCAGGGAACGGAAAAAGACATTACCCTCTTGCAGTCCAAAAGGAGATTTAAAGACACAGTTACATAAACACAGGAATTTTAGTTAGAGATGTGTTTGATTAGAAGTAAAGAATTTGGGTTAGTGTTTTTCACGTTTATTCCAATAATTAATCTCTCTTGAATTTTAAAGTATTAAAAATATTTTCTAATTACTGGTTTTCTTCTGTTACCTCAGCTGCAGCAGATTTGCTTGGTTCATATCCTTAAATATCACAACAGCTTATGTCTTTTTGGAACTTTGAGAGCTCTGTTAGGAATAGGATGAAGACTGAAAATACGTCTTGCCTATGTTAGCATATCTGTTTTCAGAAGGGTAGAAGACATTATTAAATGTTGCCAATTGTTGAGATTTTTGTTTCCAATTAGCTTGCTTATCCAGGTGAACACTCACTGAATTTGGCTTCTGACAAGTTACTCTTACAAAAAGAAAAAGGGGAAAAAACCCAACCAAACAAACAACAACATAACAACTTCCAGTTTGCAGAAAGAACTCCAGGATTTGTATTAAATTGTGGATGAAAACTTGCAGCAGTGATAAGTGTGGAAAAGACCTAAATTTCATTCTTAATGTTTCAGTTATGTTACAGTCTAATAATTTTCTCTTACTTGGGTCTTCAATAGGGAACCTTCTGCCTGGCTTGAGGCAGCTGACTGTGACTGGGAAGGATTAAAATCAGCCCAAGGAAAAATGACATGGTTTAATTGCAGCTAGAGAAAATATAATCTGTGTTTTGTATGATTGTCCCTAGAAATACACGCAGGGCAGCAGAAGTCTGGATGGATGAGTATAAGAATTTCTATTACGCAGCAGTGCCTTCAGCCAGGAATGTACCTTATGGCAAGTAAGTCACAAGTGCTTCTTTGCCCTATTCATTGACTCTACATGGGACAGCACCTTCTGGGGTGAAAGCAGTGCTAGCTCTCAAGTATTATCTCCTAAAGATATAGTTATACAGTTCTGCTGTTCTTGAGTTTTCTGTGTATTCCTTAATGCATATGAAGATAGCAGCCTGACTTTGAAAACTGCTCCTTTTTTTCCCCTCTAGTATTCAAAGCCGAATGGAACTCAGAAAGAGACTTAGCTGCAAACCCTTCAAGTGGTATCTTGAAAATGTTTATCCTGAATTACGGTGAGTTTTGGCTGAATCGGAGATAGTATGGAGTTCGGGGTTTTTTGTGTTTTTTTCTTTCTTTTTTTTGCCCCCCCTCCCCAGAAATCACCAGTTTCTTTCTCCTTCCTTGGATGTAAAGGATGTTTTTTAATTTACTTACAAAAGCAATGCCTCATGCACAGTTATTTGCTTTTGTTTTTTGTTCTATTCCTAAAGAGCCATTTTTCCCTAGTAAGCTGCTTTTTCTTTTTCCGCTTACTGCAACTACAGCTGCAGTAGCAGGTATTTTAGAAAACAGTATCCAAAGAATGCAACTTATCTGAGCCTGAAGTTAGTCTCCTACACAAGCCATTTGCTCCAAAGTGCCTTTTTCTGTACCCTGTTGTCATCCCCTTAAAGCTTTTGCCTTCGCCTAAGCACATGCCTAGTTGAGTGAGGAGACTGCATCTCAGTACAGTACAAGTAACGGGAGTCAGCAGACAAGAGAGCTTTGTATATTTAGCAGACAAGGGTAGATGCCTAAGACTCTAAGAAGCTGAGTCTTCTGCTCTTTCTGTCTCCTGTCACTGCACAATCGCTAACTTTTTTGGGGGGTTGGGAGGGGGAGAAGAAGGAAATGAGGGGTAATATTGCTAATGGTTTCTGTAACATGAATGCATCCTAACTAATGAAAAAGTCCTCAGAGAAACACTTTTTTGAAAGGACAAAAAGGTTTTTGTTCAATAACTTGTTAATAAGTATGTCTGTCAGATCTGAGTCTATAAACTAGTTTGTCTGCTGTCAACTTAATATTGGTAGTGTAACAGTAAGATGCTGCGTGTGGCTTATAAGAATCCTTGGGTTTTTTTCCTGGGGGCACTTCACGTCAGTAGAGTCAGGTAACTGCTAGTGGCATACAGGCTTGGAATGCAAAAACACCAGCCGTTAGAGCCCTAATGAAACATGTACAGAATCATAGAATTGTTAAGGTTGGAAAAGACCTCTGAGATCATCTAGTCCAACCACTAACCCTTCCCCCGCGCCCCCCCCCAAAAAAAACCAAAAACAACCAAAAAACCCCCAAACAAACCAAACCCACAAAACAAACAACAAACAAACAAACAAAAACAACAAAAAACCAAACCACCATGCCTGCTAGACCATGTCTTGAAGTACCACATCTACACATTTTTTTTAATGCCTCCAGGGATGGTGACCCCCCCACCTCCCTGGGCAGCCTGTTCCAATGCCTCACCACTCTTTCAGTAAAGAAATTTTTACTAATATCCAATCTAAACCTCCCCTGGCGCAACTTGAGGCCATTACCCCTCGTCCTATCACAGGTTGCTTGGGCAAAGAGGCCAACACCCTCCTCACTACAGCCTCCTTTCAGGAAGTTGTAGAGAG
>VZTL01014299.1:22977-38953 GCA_013400535.1 Scopus umbretta
TTTTTTTTTTTAATCTCACTTGTGATGTTTTTTCCAGCTTCAGAGATGCCTCAAGTCAGTTCTTGGGGCACATCCTTCTTTCCTGCTCTGTGGCATACAGGACTGAGGTCTTTGCTCCTGGTCTAGGAAACTTTACAGTTAGCCCCAAGGACATGTTCCGCAAGCATAACCCACAGAGCATTTATAGGAAAGATTTAAACACTTCTACTCTTCTAATCTTAATGACAAGAAGATTTTTACCTACCAGGCTGTAGGAAAGGAGAGTTTGTGGGTGCAGACTTACTCCCCCTGTGTGCCAGAAGTCAGTGGCTAGTTGGCACCTTTCAGAAAGTCTAAATTAAATCGAGCAAATAGATCTTTAATATTTATGGTTGGCAAGAATTAAAAGGCCTGGTCAATCTGCAGTAAGCAAAAGCAACAACCTTGCCCTTGCATGTTATATCTGAAAACTCAAATGAGGATTCTCCATCTGAAATGCCCTTTGACACCTGTGAGCTGACAGGTAATACTGAAAGATAATTATAACAGGCTTCTGGCAGTAGAAGCTTTTAATCTAACCCAATGTTAAATGTAGGAGCATGTCTTATGTCTCTGCCTAGAGTCTTACACATTTTCTGTGTGCACTGTTCTCGGTAAACTTCTTGGTGCAAGTATCTGACCGGAATGAAGGACTGTGGCTTAACCCCAGTCGGCAACCAAGCACCAGAGAGCCGCTTGCTCACCCTCCCCCCCTGTGGTGGGATGGGGAGAGAATTGGGGGGAAAAAAAATGGGTTGAGATAAAGGCAGTTTAATAGGACAGCAGAGGAAGGGAAAATAATAATAATGATAAAAGAATGTACAAAACAGGTGATGCACAATGCAATTGTGATGCCCAGCCCGTCCCCGAGCAGTGATCGCTGCCCCCCAGCCAAGTCCCCCAGTTTCCATACTGAGCGTGATGCCCTATGGTATGGAATAGCCCTGTGGCCAGCCTGGGTCAGCTGTCCTGGCTGTGCCCCCTCCCAGCTCCTTGTGCCCCTGGCAGAGCATGGGAAGCTGAAAAGTCCTTGACTGGTGTCAGCACTACTGAGCAACAACTAAAACATCAGTGCGGTATCAACGTTATTCTCAGACTAAATCCAGAACACAGCACTATGCCAGCTACTAGGAAGCAAATTAACTCTGAATTAAGCTGAAACCAGGACATCCATCCAGCAAATTTTGCATTACTTCTGACTAGAACTCCATTGTTTCCTTTGCCTTATGCCCAAGTATATCTATGAAAAGAGTTTCCCATTCAGTGTAATTAATTTTCTGGAATTGCAGGTCATGCATTTTAGCCAGTTTTTATGCATGGGTTTACTCTGCTTGCCTATCACTGTGCATAAAACCAGATATATTTATACCCCTTTCATAAGAGAACATTTTATTTTTCCTCTTTGTGGATTAACAAAAACATATTTTAAATCCTGAATTGTCAAGAAGATGCCTGTGTGCATTTGGAAATGAAGCTGAATATTGGGAGAGATTAAAAGGCTGTAATCTGCTTGAGGTACAAAGTGTTGTCTTGTTTAAGGTGGGTCCTACAAAGCATTGTCCAGTTCCTGTCTGGGGTGTTACTGCCATAACCTTAATTATTTTTAAATGCTATTTTTTTGTATATAAATGCCAATGCCTACTTTGCCTTACTTAGATCCATATTAAATGTAGATACTCTCTAAAAGTGATGTGGTCCTGAGTTGCATGCATGCATCGCCTGTGTGCTCATCCAGCCTGAAATACAGATAATTTCATAGCAATAACTTGTTATAGACTGCTCTAGCAAGAGGCTTGTTCCTGTACAGAATGATTTCAAATGAATAGAAACCACTGAAAAAAACAGTCTGGGATAATAAGCCATGATTACAGAACGAGCACAAATGTCAGGGTTGCATCTTTTGTGAGACTGCACGTTTTCTTTACAGCTTAACATCCAGTAGCTATTTTAAGATCTGCTAGTAATCAAGCTTAAAAATTGGGAATAAAGTCAATCCACAGATGTTCTCTCTGCACAGCCTTCCAAGAGTTTGCCTGAATGGGTGCAAAATACCCTTTTGATTTGATTTCTCGCAGCCCAGCAGCATGTTGTTGCTCTGTGTGCAGGAAGAGGGACCTGTTTGATTTCAAGTCCCACTTTCTACCCAGCAGGTGTTTTTAATCTAAGGATTTTGTTTGGTTTTTGGGGGGTTTTTTGTTTGTTTGTTTTATTAAAGGATAATAAAAAACCTGGAAATAGCACATAAAATGTTTTCTGCCACACCTCTTTTACTTAAACCTCACCTTTGGTAATCTGGTCTGCTGTGCTCTCATTGCGTGGTGAGCACCACTTCTGCAAAATGCTTTTCTTTTAACTTTTGTGCCACCTTTCTTCCTATCCAGCAAGTTGTTTTTGAAGTGGACGTGAGGTAGATTCCTAGGTGGCAGTTCCATGCTTAGCTGAGCCAGTCTATTCCTTGCTGCTGAGGGGGAGAGGGATGCTGACCCTGCCTCTCCTCCCTTGTAGTAGCGTCGGTGGCTGTTCCCTGAGGCAATTGAGTCAATAAAGCACCGGGACAAGATACTATTTTTTTTTTCTGTCTATCTTGGGAGCATTCAGCTGGCCTTTTGAAGGGTCTAGAGAGCTGGAGCCTTATTGCTGGTATCTGAGCCAGCAGTGCCTGTAGTGGCAAGAGAGGCAGAAGAGCGAGAGACAGAAAGAGAAAAACCTTTTTTTAGTTGCATCAAGCTAATGTTTGAAAGGGACTGTCCTACTTGGAAGGGACATAACGTTTTTGGTTTAGACAATCTTGAGAAAGAAAATGCTCCATCTTGCACGCAGTTTGTGTCTGGTGTGGTACGGTGCAAACCATACTGGTGTTGGGCTCCCTGCCAGCTGGTTTCAGAACTGTGTGAAGACCTCGCTTTTACTTTTCCTATTGAATGAGTTGTTTGAAAGCAAGTGGCTATTTAGGTGCCTGGTGAGGGTCAGGGCTTCTGTCATAGTAGGAGCTACAACAGAAGGTGACACGCTTACTGGTATCTTGATGTCTAGGTAGAAAAGATGGAGAGGAATAAAAAGGAAAGTGGAAAAGGAAGGTGCAAAGCGAGAGGGTGTGGAGACGCAGCTGTAGCTTGGAATGTATTTCGAAGTCAGTAAATTCATAGTTTAAGGGAAAATGAGATCTAGCTGTCCTGTGCTCTACAGCATAAGCTGTAACATCTTCAGCAGTGATATCTGTGCCAAGTCCTCAGCTTCTCTTTGGATGTGACCTCTGACAAGAGCATTCAGCTCGGATGTAAAAGTCTGGATACAATTTTCAGAAGTATTCAGGACAGTCAGTTTTAAAAAATAATATTTAGGCAGTTAAACATCATGGGTAACTGATGAATTTGAGAATTAGGAAATCGTATTCTTCAGCTGGTCTAGTTCTCTTCTTGTCAGCTATTCCAATACAAGTTTGTTTCAATGAGTAATTGGTTCCAGGCTGAATGCCTGGCTTCAACTCCCAGCCATTTTGTCTGCTAATTAAGTTTTATTGCTCAAAATATTCTTCTTTCTATCAGAACTTCTGGAGTCTGATTTTGTTGTCTTAACTTTTCCCTGTACAGACTAAACCGAAATTAGCTGAGAAGCAGGTTTTTCAGACCATCCATTGCTACAGCTGTTTCCTGAGCAGTTCCCTCAAGGCAGGTAGAGGGATGGTGAGGAATGAAAGTCCTCGTCTTGACTCCAGTAAAACCAGGATGAGGTACTTACAGAAGCTACTTACGTAAGATTTCCACTGATGCTTACCACTCACGTTGTACTTTGGGCTGTCATGAAGACAGCCAACTTTTACACAGTGCTCTGAGAGGCTCCAAGTCAATGATTCTGAGGTGTGGTACATCACTCTTGGCTTCCAGCAAATGCAGCATAGCAAGGTAAATCAATGTTGGGTCTGTAGGTGATAAAATAGGGGCTTTGGGTTTTTTTTAGATTAAAACAATAAACAAAGCACTGCCAGATGTCCAGGAGCAGTGCTTTCAGGCTGCTGATCTGAACTGATGCGCTCAAGGGTCTCTCAGTTTGCTTAGGGAAAATCCCAAAAATTCATTGTCCATCTGGAACCTCTTGACCTATTGTGTTTCCCATTTTTCAGAACAGGATTAAGTGCTGGAATAGATAGAAATGTTCACACAGCGCAATGGTCAGTCTGAAGAGGTGTGGGGAAAATGGAATAAGGGAGGCAGACATAGCTCAACTACAAGCTGAGTGGCGCTGAGAGGATGCCACGGTCCACTTTCTTTCCCGGTTAATTTGAAGACCTTCATCAGCAAGGAGCAGGACAATTCCTGCTCCATCTGATTTGAGCTGGAAAGGCATGGTGCCTGTGCAAGAGGTTAGATCATGAACTGTAAGGAGAATACAGATAGGGAGTTAACTCTTGGTTGTTCTTTCCAAACAGCAAATGAGTAGGCAAAAACAGATGTTTTCAGGTACCGAGTTTAAGACAAAAGTACTTCACACTGTTGAAAATTACTCCACGGATGTGAAAGCCCTTTCAGTGAAAAAAGGGGCTGTAAAACATGCAAACATGTAAAACACACACCAGGAAATCTTTAAGTCAGAGACTGATGGGAGCTTGGAGGGCAGGTGGAGGAAATATTGCTCAGTGTTAATCTCATTCCTTTGGTCTTTCCTTAGGCATTTGCTGTTGTCAAAGTCTGGATACTGGCTTAACATGTCCTTTGGTCCATGCTGGCTAACAGTTTCCAGCTGAAGTGCTCTGGATAGCTCATACCCAAGGCTGGACAAACATGTGGATGCACAGAGCACCTTGGAGAACAGCAGGCAAGGTAAGCGACAGTGCATTGCCAGGAATGTGTGAGGTGGCAGTGCCAACTCATCATGCCCAGAAATAATTACCAAGCAGCTGATATTTAATATGCTTTGTGGAGAATCCCTTCTCCAGCTCTCACTTAAATTACCTTTCTTTGCTACAGCTTACTTACTGTGGTCTCCTTAACTTCTTGCGTAAAATGTGAAAAGGTTCTTCCCTGAGTATAATATTATATTGGCAAATGGCTGCAGAAAGCTTTTAAATTTCATACTTTTATCCAGAAAGATGAAACATGAAAAAATGAGCCTAAAAACAGTCAGGAAATTAATTTTGTATTTTATTGTGAATGGCAGAAATCTAGCACCTTCAGGGAGCAAATTCCACGTTCTATTTTAAGAATTTCCTTCCTATCCAAAACTGCTACAGGTACAAACCGTAAGAATTTACATTCTCAATAGCCCCTTAGGTAGAAGGCGGCATCTGACATTCTGGTGTCTCTTCGTTGCACAGTCCCTAAGGATAGTCTTTGAGAGCTCACATAGACTTCTGAAGAAAACAAGTTTTTATGGACTTCTGAAAACATGCCATGGAATTTTCCATTAGCCTGAAAGCGATCATCTTTGTGCTGCATCTGAATTTAGACCTTTATTAGCAATGCTTGGAGAAAGGCTTGTATGAGCTTCTGAATATCCTCACCTGGCACAAAGGGGATCCTGGGCTCCGTTGCTAGAGAAATGATGACAAAAGTGGGAAGTGGCCTTTGCAGCCTGGGAACTCCTGCACTGTAGGCTTGGTGGGAACCAGCCCCACTGGTTTTGTTAGTGCCAGTACTACCCTTTCGTGATACATTTCATATGGATAAAAACAATTTCTGGCAATGAAGCCAAAGATGTGCCCAGCCCATGTGGAGCAGAACAGAGCCTGGCAGGAGTGAGCCATGCCCCCGAAGCAAGGACCATTGAGTGACTTTCTGGAAAGGTTTTAAAAAAAAAAAAGGTATTCACTTTAACATTGAGAGGAAAAGGAATATCTTGTGCAGACCGGGCCAAACAAAAGGTCTTTTCATGGGGGACACAAAGGGTGGGCCTAAATCCATGTGGGTTGAACATGACCTTTTAGCCTGCTCACTCCATTTTGTTTACGTGAATTATTTGCACTGGAGGTGGCATTCACACCGGCCTTGCTCCCTGTGTCCGCAAAGGCTGGAGCAAGAGTAGCCGCAAATGTGTGCGAAGCATTAGTTGAGCCGGGGTTGTAAAGTGTGAGGAGCTCTGTTTAGTGAGCTGATGCTTTCCGTTTTGTCAGGGGCTGCCTTTCAGGGCAGGGAAGGTTACCGCTCTTGCCTGCCACAGGAAAGATTTGGGGGGATTGTATGTACAAAAGAGCCTGTCTGAGTGTAAGGTATCCACAGAAAAAATGGTTCTCTATCTGATTCTCTATACGGTATGGCTATTTCTGGGTTCACCTATACATACGAGCAAACAGCTTTTTTATCTGTGGGAAGCGGCCTTCCCTTTCCCAGCAGACCAGCTCCTGCTTGCCCGGCTTCCCTCACGGGGAGAGCTCGAGCCATGCGTCCTGCTGGCAGCTCCCTTTTCTTTGACTGGGTGCCCTGGAGCACAAGTTGCCTTAGGACAGCCAGAGATGGCAGCAAGATGAGTTTCATGCTGGTTCCCTTGCTCCAGTTTCCTCCTTTTGGCAGAACAGAAGTTTTTTTGTTTTTTTTTTCCCCCTTGCGATTATTATGGGCTGCAAAGAACAGCTCTTAAATTAGCCCTGCGGAGGTGGAGAGGTAGAGAAAGCCCGCTGCGGCGAGTTTGGTCTGACGCATATAATAAGCACAAGCTCTATCTGACTCGACTGATGAACTCCGTCATAAGCACAGCCCTCTCTTTAGTTTGTTTTTGTTGTTTTAATTAACTTTTGGCAGCCGTGCCAAGCACAAGTCCTGGGTCTCTTTCCAACCAGTGCTGCAAAGTTACAGCGAAGCTCTTTGGCCAGAGCTCGACTCGGGAGGCTCGGGTCTGTCCGGGGAGCATCCGGTGAAACAAAGGCCAGTGTGAAGGTGCCAAAGGTTGAAAATGTCCCACGACAGTGACCCTTTATCACCCTTTCCTAAAACACTCCCTCTCCATCTTCTCCCCACTGCTTTGAGCAGCTCTGAGATTCCTACAAATCTGCTGCTGTTCTTGCTACTTGTTTGGGATGCTCGTGTGCTCTTTGGCCAGAGATGCTCTCGCTGGACGCGTGCAGAAGCAAGCACTTGCAGAGCGCTGCTGGGGGAGCCGGGGAGGGCAGGTTTGGGCCTGACAGCCGTGCTGTGCTGATGTGCACCCGCGTGGGTAAGGGCCTGGCGCGTGTGATGCTGGTCCCGTTCCTGGTGCCTCTGAAGGCTGTCCCTCTTGGGGGGCATGACTCCTCCTCAGCCCTGGGGACTGTGGAGCAGTTGCGTTGCTCCAAACGGAGAGGATGCCCCTGGGTTGCCCTGTGGTACCTGCTGGGGGTGAAAGCATCCCAGAGAATCTAACTGGTGGGGAGGGGAGGAAGGGGAAAGGCAGCACCCAAACCCCTTCAGTGCCCTGCAGCATCGACGGGCAAAGCAGGATTTAGGTCACCTGCCTAGGGAGTGGTGTGCCCTCCGCCGAGTGCCTCAGTCATCCAGCACTGAGGGGCTGACAGGAGGGGAGGGCAACTTTTGGACCACACTGTAAATTCCCTAGACTCCAGCTAAGGTCTTATTCTCTGTTTGCAAAGTCATCCTCCCTCATTGAAACCACACGTTTTTAAGTAAACCTGTCTTAAGAAGATAGAGCTGCTCATGCATTCCTGGGTGCTTCAGCTTTTGCATAGGGTCCCGAAGAACAGCAGCAACAGCAAATCTCATCCGCTGCTGATTTTCATTAACCGTGTGAGAAACTGGGTTAAGCTACCTCAGGCGACAAAATCCTGCAGGCTAGTTTGAGGCTGTCATTGCTAGAGCTCTGCCAGCTGGGAAAGGGCACTGCTGTCTCGCAGCAATGAACCTAACAATGTTATAAATAACTCCTCGTTGTTCAAAAAGAAACAGTAAAAGGAAATTCTTTCTTTCTCTATTTCTGTTCTAGTTTTCTCCCTGTTGGGTAGTGTCAAAGAGATCTGGTTATTCGCAGCATGAAAGCAGAGCCAGTCGGGACCAGCAGCTATAAAACTGAGGAGACAACAGGTAGGGTGAGCACATGGAGAGGAGAGGAGAGTCTGGCTGGTCTGGCATATCTGGTGCCATATAACTTTACGCACAGGCATGACGTTGGGCAGAGGTGCCTGATCATCACTCCTGCAGGCTGCTCTGCTGGGCAGTAATCAGAGAAATGTCCATCCCAGTGCCTTGCAAGCTGTTCATGATGCAGCTGGTCTGCTGAACCACCCTGCCTCTATAGATGTTTCCACCGAAATTTGGTGGTGAAGTTATTGGACAAACCACGAGAGAGAGGTCGCTCATGGTAGCCTGTGGGAATAAAAGTTCAGGAACCTCCTTTGCTCATTGCGAGAGCAATAGCAAGCTGTCGCAGGCAGCCACTGAGTCCGCTTGAGTGTCTACACTTGGCGCATGCGTACTTGCCCCAGGCCAGGAGGAAGGCAGGTATATTTTATGCAACATGAAAGCAGCTTCTAAGATCACTGTAGTGCACAATGCCTTGAAATTGGCTGCTGCCACCCCAGGTAAGCGAGAGGATGCTGCTGAACATGGATGACTTGTTTAAGCTATCTAAAGTCTGTTTGTTGCATTGGCCAAGACCCCTGTAAGGAATACAGATGCTTAGCAGCTGGCCTGGGTCCAACTGAAGTACCTTTCAGATACGTCAGAGCTTGTCTAGCCCAGGGTCACACGCACCAAGCTCCTGGCTGCGGTAGCGAATTTTCTTGATTAGAAGTGCTAGTATCGCTCATAGTTTAAGAAGTTTGTTAAACCAGACCTGCAGTATTTAATAGGACTGATTTCTCAGTCTGGCTGCAGACTGTGGGTCATCATCTGTGTTCGGTTTAGTGCATACTTGACATTATCTAGTGTCTGAAACTGCGGAACTCTGCGGTGGTACTTTTGAAATTGCTTTTCTGAACAGAGCAGTTGCTCTATTTGATCTATGTTAAGCATGGCCTAGGGACAAAAAAAGGTGGTTATTTGAACACAAAAATGTTACGCTAAGCTAGTTGTTGGGAAGCCTCTTCCATCCAGTCTCAGAAGTAGCTCTGTACCAGGTGTTGGTGGGTTGTTGGGCACAGTAATGGAGAGGACTGAAAAAAAGATGAATCAGAGAGGCAATGAGAAGAGGAACAGTGTGTACCAACTGGAGGAAAGCTGACAGGTACAGAATTACATTTATCTTTGCAAGTGTTGGATGGGGACTTTCTTCTGTGGCTGGGTGGAGATGCAGTCGCTTATGTTTAGAGACGATCTTTTTCAGTCCAAATGTTCAAGAGATATTGCATTAATTCATGTATTTGTCTTTTATCTCCAACAGTTTTGGTGTTAAAAGGCTTTGGGATACAGATAGACTGTAGGCAATGAACCTTTCTAATTCCCGAGTGATTTGCAATTTATTCCGGCGTGGCTGGCTGCAGATGCTAACGCTATTCACAGCAAATTAAAGAAATATCTCTGCCCTCCTCCCCCCTCCCTCACAACTCTCCATTTTTGTAGATTATTATTTGGCATCATTGTACCTGGCTGCTGGAAGCTTGACAAGATTGTCTCTTTTATTTTTTTTTTTTTTTTTAACTTTGTGACTGTCCAGAATGGATGAAAGTGATTTGCTTTTGCTGTTTCCCCAAAGGGTATGAGACAACGCTGTGATTTTAAATCCTGCCTTGCTGTTCTTGGGGAATCCAAATCTGGCAGAAGGAACTTCTAACCCTTCTTCTTAAGGTTAAAATCCAGCCCTGAGTCATGGAAGTATGAAAAGGAGCATATTTTGGCGGCACCTCAGTGTGTCCATGTTGCAGTTGGCACCAGCTGCCTCCGGGTCAGCGCGGGGCGAGGGCAGCGCTGCGGTAGGGGAGCCTGCCTGCTCCAAGGAGGTTATTCTCATCCAGGGTTGTGGACTGCCAATTCCCCATGGGCCTGAGAACTTGCTTTGCTAGTGGTCCTGCTTCTTGGATGAAGGAAGGATTTTTTGGGTTCCCAGGCAAAACCTTTAACAGGAAACAAATTCTGCCAAGAAAGGCTAAAGCTGGTAAAATACCCGAATCCTGTGCCGTATCTCTGGTGACGTGAATGCAGGCGTTCCTGGGGAATCCCATCCAAGCCCTCACCTGGGGAAGGGGGAACAGCAGAAGAGGGAAAGAGGTCCTCAATTCTTATCACCTGCTGCCTTTTGTTTTCTTAAACTCTCATTCCCAAAGACAAAACTGTGGCTGTGGCATCTGACCTGTGCTCTAATCTAAGGAAACCAGAGCGTGGAGACGGTCCCTGAAGAGAGTTGCGATGGCTTTGCTTTGCAGGGGTCTGATGAGATGCAGTTCATTACTGCATGTAAAGTGCTTTTCTGAGTCTCGGATGAAGGTGCTTTAAGAGTGCCTGTGCTTTGACTTAGCGATGGCTGGGGGTATCCTTCTCTGCAGTGTCTGTGACTTGGCACTTTTTTCCCTCTGCTCCTCTCTGGGGATGAAGGGGCAAGTGGAACAGGAAATTAGAAAACACTGTAAAATGGAACGTTAAGTTTGGCTTAATTAAGAAAGACTACATTGCTGGAATTATTAATTGCAAATTCTCTTGAGAATAATTTCATGGAGATTGAGTTACTGCAGGCCCTGCCCTGATCTGAATGGATGGCATTGTTTTAAATGACAGCGCTGAGGTTATGCGTGCGTGTGTCTCTGTGTTAATCAGATCCTGGATTTCATAATTTCACAAATTAAATTCCGTGGTTTATTAAATTAGCGCATTAAAGGTGATTCACGTTGCTTCTCACAGCTCCGATCAAGTCGCCTGACTACACACAGCATTAGCTCTGGTCACGGTGCATCCAGGGCCCAGGGAGCAAAGCGATGTGCTGCTGGGGGTGGCTCTCCAACCACGAGAGTGAACGCGGGAGAAATTCTCACTTGCTTTATGACACAGCTGAGCATCTCGACCGGTGTGTGGCTGGTCCCACGGCAGGGGCTTGTAATCAACTCCTTAGGTCCCTCCTGCCTCTGCGTGCCTATGGAGTGATGTATGGAGTCACCTGCGGGTGCAGGTGCTCTGCATGGCTGGTCGCATCTTGGGGAGCCCAGCCACCAGCCAGGGTGTGCTCATGCCAATCCCTCACCCCGACAGTGCACCTGCACGTTTCCAGCACTCTTTGGGATGAGCCAGCCCCCACTCTGTGCTGCAGGCTGTGGTTTCATCGCTGCTTCATCTTGGACGTGATGCTCCAAAGCAGAAACCTGTGGGATCCTCCCCAGCCACTCAGCAGTAACTGTTGTGGCGCAAAAAATACAAGGCAGAGGAGAAAAGGAACCTGTTTCTTGGAAGAGCTGATGGTGTGAAGGGTGCAGACTGTCTTTTAGACCACACTAAAATGTCTTTCAGATGAGCACATTAAGGGTTGTCAATTCAGCTGTATACACTGAAAAGATTTTTGAGAGCTCAGAGCTGTTGAACGTGCCTGAATCTCTTCCCCTCCCCTTTTTTTGATACTAGCTGAGCAACTTAAGAAAAACAGGCACCTACTAGAGACTGGATCCATAGAAATATTAAATAGCTAAGGTCAAGGGGGTTGCTGCTGGTCGCTTCTGCTTATGTTTAATAAAATATTCCCCGAAAATGCAGATTTTTCTTTGGACAAGTTAGACGCCAACTAAACTTCTTCCTGTGGAAAGCAGAAGTTAGTATGAAGAAATAGCCCAAGCAGCTTCCTGAGCAAGACAGGGCAGACACCTGGCACATCACAGCAAGAGGTCAGTGTTGAGCCACCCTAGCACACACCTGGAGAACGCTCAGCAGCCTGCTCCCTGGTGGAGGGCTCTACGGCCACGAGGCAATGAGGACCACAGGTCCAAGGGCTGGGGGAAAATCTTTATTGTGGTTGTTGGCAAAGACCTGTTGTAATCCCACGAGCATGTTCTCCTGCAAGGTTTCTGCTCCCTTTGTGGATTAAGGTTCAAACCAGGTCGTAGTAACTTACCAACTTGGAGCCGTGAGACAGGTCACCCGCAGATGATGCGCGTCTGGTTTTGCCTGCAAATGCCACATGTTTGGCATGCAGGTCGTGGTTTCGGTGGGTACTGCTGGTGGTACAGACAAACCTTGCAAGGAAGAGTCAGAGCAGTAGCAACAAAGGGCTGGTACCGTTCAGCAGAGATATCCGAGAGCTGGGACAGCCGCCCGCATCCTTCCGTCCATCCCTCCCTGCCCGGGGGGCGGCTGGGAAGCATCGCTTGTGGGCATCGGCAGGGGATGAGGGCGCAGCAGTCCAGTGTGCAGACTGCACTGAAAGGCTTTTTAAACTCAGTTCTTTCTAACAAAAATGCCTTTATACTCAATGGCTGGATAAAGATGTCAGGCTTTTGCCACTACTAGTCTTAGAGTGAGAACCTGTAATTTACCTAGCAGTAGTTTCTCCACGCCCTGTCACCTACACACCCAGAGGATCACCAAACATCTTCCCCACCTATCCCAGAAAAGAACGAGACAGAAAAGCACTCAGTAATATATCTGACTGTATTTCAAAGTTGTTGATTGTAAACAAACTTTGTTGAAGAAATAAAATCACATGACAAGATATCAGAGTGATACTATAAATCCATTTTGTTATTGTTGCCACACTTCACATTTTTGGAACTCAGAATTTAGCTCATGGTGTACAAAACTTGTAAAAATTTATTGCAAGCGTGCCTTTGTGTAGAACAAAACCGGTGTCAAAAAATCAGTTCCCTGTCCCCTGCGGAAACACAGTTGTGTATCTCTCATCGGGAAGAGGTCACACACCTGCATTTCCTGAAAGACTTGGCTGTACAAAATTGCTCTGAGAAGTTTTTAAAAATAAAGGGGGGGCAGGGGAAAGCAATTGCAATGTATGCTTTACCTCTGGAATTTACATTTTCAATGGAGATCTTTAGAATCATAAAGAATATGGAACTTTGCCACAGAACTCCAGTCGCTGATGTTGTGAGCACAGCCTGGCGGAGGCGTCTTGAAAGCACTCGGCCAGCTAAGACCCCGTCTGCGTCTGGTACCATCACTGCATGTGGTGGAATGTAAGTAGCACATACTGAAAACAAATGCAAACGGAACGCAAAGGGGGAGACTCCTTTTCCAGAATCCCCATTGTTCCTGTTTCTAGAGTGGCGCTTCCTCAGACTGTTGCTGCCACGCTGTGCTGACGTGCAGCAGCGCTTTGACTCCAAGGCCACTGGCTACTGAACGCGTACAGTATAAGGAAAGGCGTGGAGTGAGGCCAGTGACGTAGCTAAAGCAGCGTTTATGTTGCGAAAGCAGCTGTGCAGACTGGTTGTGTTAAACATCAGCCTTTTCTTTTTCATTCAAAGGCAGCGGGGGAGGGGGGTGCACATGCTGGGAAGATGAGCGTTAGAAGGGATCACCTGGCTCCTCTCCCTCTGCACGCCCAAGTCTCTGGACTTACCTCTGCCTCCTCAAACCTGCTGCTCCCCTTAAAACTCCTCCTTGTATCGCACTGTGCTGATTAGCCTTACCTATGTGGGATCAGATTGATGTCTGGCATACACCTGAGTTTTGCACTCTCTAATCTCACCCCCAGACCATGGGGTCGAGTTATTTTTAATTTCAGTACCGAAATACCAGGCAAAGATTTGGCTTACAAGAACAAAAATCCAGGTTGCAAAAGTAAGTCCGAGACACCTGCAATTTGTTTTCCATCAAACGTGTAACTCCATTTCATAGAGAGGTGCAAACTGTTCAGCAGTCGCGATCTGCATACATCTCGATACCAATTAATTGGAGAACAAGACCACAAAGTTACTTTGACACCAAGTGGGTTGGGGTTCTGGACAGATGAACCTAGTGTAACAGGCTTTGCTTTTCAGTTTCTAGGCTTTTGATACCTAGTGAAAACAGGACAAAATGCTCTGTTTGAAATCCACAGCATGCTGTAAATACTCAGAGGGTGAAAGCATTTGGCAGCTTCTTCATTTTAGAAACAGAGTTGCCAGGGCTGGGAGCAAACTGTACGGGCCTGGCATCTTCCCTTCCCTAGTAAAACTTCATTTGGCTCCCCCCAGAGTCCCTGTCACGACCAGGTATGAGACTAGCCTGACTATGAAGTCTGTTTGCCCAAGGAGCTTGGATCCCAAACTGCACTCACCTCCCCCCTCTTTGTTTGTCCTATCAGGCCCTGTACGTCCTGGCCCTACAGGGCGGCGCTACAGCCCTTTCCCACTAGGTTCTCCATCCAGGTCCCCACGCATTCAAGGGTTGTTGCAGTTACATCAAATGAGCGCTTTTGCGGAGTGATGTTTTCACGGATAAGATTTTTGCACTACACATCGTGTGGACCACCTTGACATCTAATACAAGCAATTATTACTTCAGAAGGGTGATACAAAAGGGATTTACCACTTAAGGCCTTTTCGTGATACTTAACAGCTGTTCACCAGACCCATCAGAGTTAAAGTGTTTAAAAAAAACCTGAACACCACCCAGCCCTTCCCCCCATGTCAAAGGTCCCTCTTTGACAGCAATCCAGAGCTGAGGAACATTACAGCTGTTCCAATGGGAGCAAGTGGGTGTGGTGATGCTGATGCCTGTTTTGGGTTCACACAAACCTCAGGAGGCAGCACTAACGGGGCAAAGCAGGCAACACTTTCACAGTGATTGCGATTAGCATAGGCTTCAGAAACAATACCCTGTTTCTTCTGAGATTTGCAAAAAAGCAGAAAGGATCAGCAAAGTAATACTATAAAAGTAAACTGAAAGGCCAACTCTGTGTTGTCACTTCTTCCAGACTGACCAAGAACCTGTGGGATGATTTGGATGTGCTCTGAATCCTTGGAATGAGGGAAACTTATCCAGGGCTAGATTTCTGGAAACACAGAGCCTCAAAAGAAGAGAAAGAGACCCTTTTTGTACAAAGCACGGGTATGCTCAACTGCTCTCCAACAGTGAGATGATGATACGGGGGCTTTTCCAGTTCATCATGGTTCTGGAAACAAAGGTAGATTTGGGAAGAACTATTACAAGAAGGAACGAACTTACACATCTCAAGTAGCACTGGTGATAGGCTTGCATTTGAGCAGATGACGACATGATCTGTCTGTGCAAAATATCCTAGCTAACAACAGGTCAAACATGTTTTGAGTTTAGAGTTCCTTGCCTTTGCGAAATGTTGCTAACAGTCCTTTGACACTTGAATCGTTTTCCTCAACCAGATCCAGAGTTCTTGTTTTACAAGCAATTCGTCTTATGTCAGTCCTAGCAACAAGTACGTGCCATGGCAAACTCCACAACAGAGATGGATGGAAGACTTCATATTCCATCTAAGCCTCAGTGACTTTTCTCAAGTCAGTCTTAGTAATTATTTGTCTGAATTTCACATTGATTACTGGACTATAGCAGTGCTTCAGATTCTCCATTTATCTCCTCTAAGTTCCTCTACACAGGCTGGGCTGCTATGTTTTATCCAGTTTTCTCTCACCTTCAACAGAACTTGGTTTTGACTCATACCGGCCTATATGGAGTAAGGAACCTGTGCTGACAAAGTCCCACAGCCCTTACTTCAGGGTGGGATGATGTTCGGTATGCCTTCATTTCTAGTTTGCAAAAGTGCATTTGAACAAGAACCAAGTCACTGGAAATGCAGAACACGGACTTAATCAGCAGGCGTGCAAACTCCACTTTACAGTTTCATCACCCCCTTACCTGTGCTGTGCCTCGGTGTCTGATTAGGGAAGGGGAAGCTCCGATCCGAGGAGCTAATGATGTCTCATGAGTGCTGAGGCTGTTAAAACACTTCACGATCTGTGCATGGGAAGTAGCACAGACGCGCAGAATTATCAGTGCAGCATAATCCCCCACCCATCACTAAATCAGCTCCAGGACTAGTGGACTAAGACATGTAAGACTGAGATATTGGAGGCTTCTTTCGCTACTCACCAGCTCAAGACAGACTACTAAATAAGTGTTAGAAGTAAAAATACTCTTCAGCCAAAAAAAAAAAAAAA
>VZTL01014299.1:38969-56387 GCA_013400535.1 Scopus umbretta
AAAAAAAAAAAAAAAAGCCACATAAGTGTAGCTGAAGGTAAAGAATAGGAACGCTGTTTTGAGTTGCTGTCCTTAATGTCAGTCTGGAAACAGCTAAATTCATTTTTCTCTAGGAAGTGTCTGAAGAAAACTAAGTTGTTCCCTTTAGGGACACTGAAACATCTATAAATTGGGATTCTTGGACACCTTGTAATTGCAGGGGGGCTGGGGCTAGAGAATAGGAATGGAAAACAGAGATGAGATTTCTTTAAATTGTGCCCTAGCGTCAAGTGCACAAATGGGCTGAAGTAAAAAGTGGCAGTTTCTGCAAGCCCTTGAAACATTTTTCAGCTGAAACAACAGCAGTGGAAACCATTTCACAGTGGCTTCTCAGCTCTAGTCAGTGTTGTATTACACACTGGGAAAAGAAATGCTTTCCAAGAATGGATTGTGGCAGGACAGACATTTCTTGAAAGAAGTACTGTGCATAGAAGGTGGTCCGTATGTCTTGCTTCAGTTCTTTGAAACAAAAGTTTGCAACCATAAATAAGCCATCATCAGTTTTCAGAAGTATGTGTGAATGAAAATTCAACAGGAGAGACATGAGTCTGCCTGCTCCCTCACCTACTTTAGCTTCATTTGTTTTTGTGGAAGAAATTTAGAGACCTGGTTGGCATTTCCACAGCATTATAACTACTGCTGAGCTTTAAGATCTCTTACCCAGATTGTCTCAAGGCTTCAAAAAAGACCCCAAAACAACCCAAGCTTGCTATCATTTCACAAGCCATCGTACAATTAACACACAGGCGCACACTATAACTAGCATCCTTACACTGCTTTGAGACTAACCCCTTTTTGCTCCTTTAACTAGGGAGAAGCTTTACTGTTACAAGCAGGTGGGGAACCAAATCTGAGTAAGCCAGTTTGCAGTAAAGGAAATGCTACAGAAGCTGAACTGCAGTTAGCAATCTTTTGCTTTTTAAAAATGATTCCGTTTCTTCCTTAATTGCTTTGCCTCATTTGTAGTGACATAGAGAAAGTGCAAGATGCTTTTTCAACAAGGAGAAATCTTACCTTTCCCCAACCCTATCCACTCCCAGTCAATAAATGGAAAAGATGAGATGGAATAGTCACCTGTGGATATAGGCTATGCTTTGGTGGCTTTTGCTTGTTGGCTTCGAGAGCCAAAAATTCAGGCATTCTGTACATATAAATATATATAAACATTTTTGCTTATTTATGGAATGTTTGTGCATGTTTAGGGCACCAGTTCAAAATGATGAGGGATGGTTAAGGCTAAGAAAATGAAATTCATTGCAAAGCTATAATTCTGTCTTCATTTTTCTCCTTTACAAAGGAGACTAAAGCATCTTCCCTGTAATAGTCAGCCACTGTGTAATCCCCCATCAACACCAATTCTAGGGAAAACTACTCAGGACCCAGTCCCTGAGGCAAAAAGCTAGGACCTCATGATTTTAGCTCAAGTAATCCACATAATTAACAGCACACATTAGTGGAAAATTAAACATTCCAAGGCCTTGGACCTACTGTCACCTGAAAAAGAAAAGGCATTTTTCTGTACGAGATGGCCTAGATCAAAGCCTTTAAGCATACATAACAATTGGCCAAGGGCTCCAGATCTATCTCAGGGGACTACGACACAGTTGGAGAGTGCTGTGCTTACTCCTCAAAAATGCCAAGTGGCTCCTCAAAAATGCCAAGTGGCTCCTAGGAGGTCCTGCAAACCCCTCCATCGCTGCTGGGGGCATGTGCAGCTTTGCAAATGCTCCAGCACTGCAGGGGAACGCAAGGAAGCTGGACTCCCAGCAGCTACTGTTCATTCATCAGCAAAGTTCCAGCCAGACTTTTCCTTACTGCCCTGCCTTTGACTACCACATAAATTTACAGGATGGGCATTATCTGAAGCAGGGCGCTAACACTGAGGATACCATTTGCTTTTGAGTTTCCTAAGAAAAACAGAAACTGTGGGCTTATATTGCTGAACATCTGCTTTTCATGCTAGCTCCTCTCCCCCTTTGAATACTTAGAAAACTGAAAAGAACCAGCTACTGCAAAAGAAGTCTAAAGATGGGCGGCCTCAGTTCTCTGCAGGGACAAGAAGTTTTGAACTCATCCTTGGGCTCCTATGCAGCTTGGCAGGCTCCAGGCTATATTGCAAGCAGAACCACCATGGAGTTGGCCATCCCCTTACTCTCCCTGCCACCAGGTGAGATCTGCCTCTAAATCTACTTCAAAAATATAAGACTTTGGTGGAAATCAAAAGATGTCAGTGCAAGGATACTCTTTGGGCTAGTCAGTACCTTACTAACCCCTGCTGGATTCTTCCTCTGTTATGATTTACATGCTGTGCATTCGCACATCACATAAGGATGAAATCTGGGGACTTCTCAAATTCACGTTGGTTACCCTCTATTGTCTCTTGCCAGACAGACACACATAACCTGGTGAGGTTTACACTGAGAAAGAAATCAATCAATCAATCCCCCCACTCCTCTTGAATCAACCTAAGCCATTCTTTGGTAAAACTTTGCAGGCTTGGGGGCTTAAAGTCAGCTGGTCCTCTAAGCAACGTGACTTCTGCCCTGTAAGTTAATGCAATTCTGTTTGTGTCCATCACTGCTAACCTTTAGAATACAGAGTTTTTTGCTGATTGAGTTGTGGACTGAAATCAATAACGTGTAGACAGCAGAGTAGTATTTCACCTCAGTATCAATTCTCCCATTTTGATCATACCTCTCTCTCTCAGCATTGTTTTCCAAAGCTTCCGTGGCCTTCGGATTGCCCCAGTACCAAAATGTGGCTTTTCAGCCATGGGCACCAGCTCATGACAATGCTTGTCCTCTACAGCATCACTCAGAACAGGAGAACTCTTTGGGCTTGCTCTGTTTTAGTGAGGTTTAAGGTCTGGTTGCAACTGGACTTTTTTGTAAAACACAATGCTCTGTTATTTTGCTAAACATGTAATCTGCTTAATTACAACTACTGTGACAAGCCCTGAATTCTAACAGGAATTCCTACAGAACACCCCACAGTGATAATGGGAAACATACTGCTATTAGTGACTTATTTTTTTCCTGCCAACTGTGTGACAAACGAAGTTCCAAAATGGACCAAAAAAGTCTTGACAGTTACAGAAGGAAAAGAAAGAAACTGTTGATCCTAAAAACTTAACCGTCCATTACATTACATATTTAAGCAATGTTTAAGATACAGTTGAAATCAAGGAAAAGAAAAAATTGTTGTACTCTGATTTCTCACCTGTACACTGACCGTGGCAGTTAAGATGTGAGGCAGTATTATTACTGGTTTACTCATGTTCATACTTACAGTATTACTCACTGTTGGTTTGTGTATAAAATGTTTCACCCTGGTTAAAAAAGAAAATCAATGTAATACATTTCTGATTTAAATTCACTAATGTATTTGGTTTCTCCTAATTTTGCCATGTTCTAACTGGGATCAAATTACCTTACATTACATTAATAAAAACAAAGGAAAAAAAAAAAAAGAGAGAAATAAAAAGTCTTAACGGGTCCTCAGTTCCTGGCTGCCTGCCTGCAAAGGTTTTATTTGCAATACGCTTGTTTCAATGTTTGTGTATCTGAACTGCTTTGTTTAGCACACTGGGAGGACAGCAGCGAGGCCTTACAGGATGGCAGGCACTCTCAACCACTGCCCATGGTGCAGACTTTAAGTTGCTTGGCCCAGAACTGAATAACTCCAAGTAAAGTATAGAGTTTTCTGTAACTGACTGCTGAGCTATGTCAGCTTATGACCAGCTCTTAGCCCAAGAGGAACTTTACAAGATGACCCTGTTCAACAAATAGTATTGAGATGACGACTAATTTGTCTGTTTCTGGCATACAAATTCCCACAGGGCATTCACATATGCAATTTTGTGTCAGCTTTTCCAGTGGCACTTTCTGCAGGACACGTTTACATCCAGCTGCTACAAGGAACAAAGTTTCCACCTCTCTAGTGGCATCACTTGGCATTTTTGGATAAGGACAGCACTGGTGGTGTCACAAGTTCCTTGCTTTGTCGTTCCAGGTGTGGTATCTTCTTCTGCTTACCCTCTAACCCCCTCCTATACCACCAAGAACAATGCATCAATGGGAGGGTGAGGTGTCTTCCAAGCCCAGAAGCTCCTTTACAAGTCTTTCACCAAACTGTGCACGGCTATACCTTGTCACGTGGTAGGCGTCTGACATTTTGTAGAGGATGTAGGCATTGTTTATAGCAATGCTGATGGCAAACCAGAATACTTGTTGCCAGGTCTTGTTTGGTTTGTGAGAAATGAAATACCTAAAAAGCCAAGAGACAAGAGGAGGGAAAACCACTGTTCAGTCAAAAACATGCAGCTGGGACGCAAGAAATAACCTCAGACAATGATTCTGCAGTCCCAAAGGGGAAGCAGGCCTAGGACTTAATACCTAGTGCAAGTATCATCTTAAGAAATTTTCTACAATGTATTTGACAGTTGTTTACAGTTCAGTTGCACAATTTTGGAAACTTCTAGTAGTGCCTAAAGAACAGAATTCCTTGTTCTCAGAAGCAAAACCTCAGCAACGCTCTTACCTCTGTACCACTCCACTTAAGTAAGAGTACCGATACAGACTCCTTGAGCTTACCCGTGACAAATGGCCGTGTGGTGTGAGCTGTGGGTCTGAATGCCTTCAATTTGCAACTAAAAAAAAGCATCCAGCACACGTTACAGTTTAGGGGAGACTGCTGACGCTTCTCCTCTTGTTTACTGCAAGCAAAGAACGATTTCTGCTGCTGTCAACAGTAGGTCAGAGGATGTGGGTGTAGAGCCAGAGCATGCAGTGTTGGTATGTGGAGCACCTCTCCATAAGGCAGAACTAGAAAGGAGTGACATCCTTATATTTAGGTTCTGACTAATCCTACAACTGCCAGAATATTCGTTCTTTGGTCTCTGGTGCTGTTTAACATCTCTGTCAGTGACATGGACAGTGGGATTGAGTGCACCCTCAGCAAATTTGCCAACAACACCAAGCTGTGTGGTGCAGTCAACATGCTGGAGGGGAAGGGATTGCCATCCAGAGGGACCTTGACAGGCTTGAGAGGTGGGCTCGTGTGAACCTCAACGAAGTTCAACAAGGCCAAGTGCAAGGTCCTGCACATGGGTTGGGGCAATCCCAAGCACAAATACAGGCTGGGCAGAGGATGGATTGAGAGCTTCCCTGAGGAGAAGGACTTGGGGGTATTGGTTGATGAGAAGCTCAACATGACCCGGCAACATGTGCTTGCAGTCCAGAAAGCCAACTGTATCCTGGGCTGCATGAGAAGAAGTATGACCAGGAGGTTGAGGGAGGTGATTCTCCCCCTCTATTCTGCTCTCATGAGACCCCACCTGGAGTACTGCACTCAGCTCTGGGGTCCCCGGCATAAGAAGGGGATGGACCTGTTGGAGCAAGTCCAGAGGAGGGCCATGAAAACAATCAGAGGGCTGGAGAACCTCTTCTATGAGGAAAAGCTGAGAGAGTTAGGATTGTTCAGCCTGGAGAAGAGAAGGCTCTGGGGAGACCTTATAGCAGCCTTCCAGTACCTGAAGGGGGCCTACAAGAAAGCTGGAGAGGAACTTTTTACAAGGGCATGCAGTGATAGGACAAGGGGTAGTGGCTTTAAACTGAGAGAGGGTAGATTTAGGTTAGATATAAGGAAGAAATTCTTCACTACAAGGGTGGTGAGGCACTGGAACAGGTTGCCCAGAGAAGCTGTAGATGCCCCATCCCTGGAAGTGTTCGAGGCCAGGTTGGATGGGGCTTTGAGCAACCTGGTCTAGTAGAAGGTGTCCCTGCCCATAGCAGAGGGGTTGGAATGATGATCTTTAAGGTCCCTTCCAACCCAAACCATTCTACTATTCTATAAGATTTCCCACTTTCCTACTTTCATTTTTTTTAGTAAACATTTAAATCTACAACCTCACCTTCTTTTTCATATTGATTTCCTCAGATCAGATCCCAGTATTGGTCTCCAGCAACCAACTCCTCCTCTTTCATCTCTTCTACTGAATTCTCACTGCCTTGCCCAGAACTGGCTTGGAAAATGCCTGCTGCTTTTTCTCTCCTCTCAATTTGTAGCTCTTGAAATCTTCTGCACTTCATCACTATTCCCACAGCCAAGCTTTACCATAGCTATTCTTACTCATTTCTGTTTCTCCCTGCTACATTAAGAGCTAACACTGAGAGCCCCAAGTGGAATTCAGGAGGCAAAAGACTCTACAGTCTGCTCTCCCAGATCATCTAGATCAGCTTTACACCCACAACTGAATGTCCTTTTCTTCTGGCTCCAGGTGACGCAAATATCACTGGGACAGATAATCACCTAAATACCATCTGCTGATAAGGGTGGAGAGCTGAGCTAGCCTAAGAGACTTGTGGGGCCCTTGTCGAATTCTCTATTTAGCCTTCCATTTGATGTGGCCAAGAACATCAGCCTGCTGCTTCATCTTCCTGAACTTTTTAAAAGTCATTTACAGGATGCTAAGAACATAAGTCTCAAATTTTTTTTCGACTGGTGGATAGAGCCAAAACAACACTAGCAATGCAGCTCTTGCCCTTGTGCAGAGCCAGCTTCTGATCTTTGGCTGAAACAGGAGTTTTGTCAGAGATTAAATTCTGTGAAAGCAGGATTGGGCTCTCAGCTGCAGCTCAACATGAAGAACTCAAACACTGCAGCAACAGAGGAGTGTAAGAAATACACACACACAGTAACACACATATTCTTACTTACTTGCTGTATTTGTCATCATATTTGCAGATATAGCTAAGGTGAGCAGCAAATGCTTCAACCGCCAATGGGCATGGAATTTCTCCACTTTTTCTCTTAATTATAACTCCTGCATCAATTAGAAACATAACAGTTTTAAATCCACATGATAGGTCTAGCAATTAAAAGATACAGCTTCTATATACAGTTTATTATAAAATAAACCTTGTTGACAGTTTCTGCCCTAAAACTGAGAAGTTATCTGTATAGCTATGCTAATTTGTTTTATTTTTCATTGGGTAAGTACATTGAGCAAGTGGAAGGGGAAGAAGAGGCATCATTTTTCAGCTGGAAATGGTGTTAGACACAAACACTTTTACCATATATTCAGAAAAAACCCACACATTGCTGTAGTCCCACAGTAGCCCCCTACAGACAGTGTATTAGTCTCTTCTGTTGGTTCACAATGAGTTGTGGTCACCTCTAGAGCTATGAGTTGATATTTTATGCTTTGAGCTCTGAAGGTCCCAAGTGAATCCTTTGAAATTCAATCCTTTGCTTATCTCCACCTATGGGGACCAAGAGCAACAGTACCTCCGCTCCACTGGGTGCTAGCTGACACAGAAAAGAAAATACAGTCAGAAGAGGCCAACTGGCTAAACCCAGTCAAGACAGAGGTGAAGCTGGTGGATGAGTTGAGGGAGCCACAACCACAGTATCTTTGAAATGAGGAGCCTGATTCACAGCTGTGGGGAGCCAGAGCTCAGATGTACGCTGAGGTTGCTAAGTGCAGCTAAACACACATTTCTCTGCCTGTGAGTGATGTGGTCAGCTGGCTAGGTAATTCAGCTCATCACAGCTCATCACAGGGGATGATTATCCCGCCTACTGCAGAAATCTCTGGTAAGGCAACAAGTCCTCTGCAGCTACCTACTAACTACTCTCTGCACAGGTAAAGATGTGGTGCCTAGAGCAGGTTACTCTAAGAATGGGCCCTGCTGCCTCACATGGTGCATCTTTGACCTGCCCTTCTCTAACACTACAGCAGTATTTGAGTCCAATGCTCTCCCAAGAAACTCCTCTAGCTCTTCTCTGATTTATTCCTCCTCTCCTCTGTGTTTTCCCCTATCTGGGGGAAGCTGCTTGTAGGAGGGAAGGATAAGAAAACCAATTGTAGCACTTTATTAAGAAGTCTGTTCCCTAACTTTTGACTTTATGTCCCCACAGGGTTTGATGGTCAGCTCTCCAGGGTATGGACCATCTCTTGCTCCATGTCTATGGCATACTGTCTAGTGAGGATCCCTGCTCTCCACCAGGCACAACACTTTTTCACCAGGAATAGAGAAGCACAGGCTTGATTGCATCCTTTCTCAGCATTGTTTCAGTACAGGTACAACCCTGGGCTTTCTCATTTCTCAAGCCTTCAAACTCTCATTGCCTGCCTTCTGCCAACTGTTTTACAATCAACCCTAAAATGCTCCTCACGTTTTGATTACAGACTTCACCACTTCATTTCTTCAGCTGGAAGTCTCATTCCATCCATTATCTCTGTCAAGCCCCCTGTGCTGTCCTAGCTGGCAGGCTCTATTTTGAAGCAAGACTTATCACACAGACTAAATGCCATGTTACAGCTGAGCCATGCCGCAATCTATTTGGGGTCTTTAAAGCCTGATTTTTCAAGAGTCCAAAATGATATCACCTCTAAATTGTTCAATACACTCTACTTTCACCTCTGCCTCCCCAAGCTGGTTGTAAATGTAGCCCAAAGGGACAGAAAAAACCCAATCAAATAAATAAATCCTTCATTATCTTCACATACTTATTATAGTGCTTTTTTGATCCTTTTAATGAGTCCTACAAAACTATGACCAGCATGAGGTAAAAACGGCTGATATACCACTGGCCTGCTGCATCAGAGCTGCAAAATCACTTGCCATCCCACCTGGGCAGGTCAGGAAAAGGTAAGTATGTTCCCGGTGCCAGCATTTTACAAGAAAATCCCCTTCTTTCTCCTCTTCCTCTCCTCTTTTTCCCCCTCTCCTCCTTTGGAGGATTTGTATTTCCTTTGCAATTTGCTTTCTATTTACAATCCTTAAAAAAAATGCATTGCAGTGGCAGCTATATGGGTACCATACACTCCCTCTCACTTTCTATTACATTCCATTCCTCTGTTTTGAGAATATAAATAGCTTTATACGCACATTATTTTTATAGCCTCTCCTAG
Organism: Scopus umbretta; assembly: GCA_013400535.1. Classification (NCBI taxonomy): domain Eukaryota; kingdom Metazoa; phylum Chordata; class Aves; order Pelecaniformes; family Scopidae; genus Scopus; species Scopus umbretta. Next base: position 47,926 of record VZTL01014299.1, read on the forward strand.
GCCTGTTTCATAGCCGTAGGCCACCTCTCCAGGGAAGACAACTGCTAGAGCTGGGTGGTTCCTAGCTGCAGGTCTCCATGGCAAGTGGTCCCAAGCCAGCTGACTCACCGGCACATCCGATGAGCTATTTCCCCTCCTGGTCCTCCCCCAGCATCACTGTGTTCCCATCCCTGGCAGCACTCCAGGGAACACACCACCTGTGCTGCAGCCGCAGCCCTGCCTTTGCCTGCATACTGGAAGGGCTGCTGGCTGCCGGCCACGATGCTGCCACCACGGACAAGCATCAGCTTTTGGGGTTTTTTTATTAACCTTTTTTTTTTTTAAAGTTTTTAAGCTGTATGCTCGTCAAGCAAAGCTTGGCAAATACCACCCCAAATGAAACAAGCAGAAAGACAAAGGTGTACATGTGTTCATTTCCTCAAACACTTATTCTAAGCCAATCTGTGACTTTAGGAGCTAGAAGCATGTTTTTTTAAAAATAGAAGCTCAGAATACTAGCACTTGCATCCACCTTGGCAAGCACTGAGATTTCATAACATAATATAACTGCATGTTCCAAGTGCTATATGGCTTTTTATCAAGACAGATTTTTTACAGTTCTTTATCAGAACTGCAGATAGTCAGCACTGTACGAGATCTAATGTTCAAGGTCTTCCCACCAGAGTCCTTCAGCCCCATCCCCACTCTCACCATACTTGGACACAACCCCCTGAACGTAGTCTCACAAAGGACATGTGAAAATTTAAAGTTAAAACCCTGAGCTTCCCTGTCCTGAAACACACTTTTTAACATTATGCTTCTTTCCCCAGATTTTCCCGTTCTGGGCCAATCTCACAAGCTCATTTTCTCAGGAAACTAGATTGTCAGCAGACACTCCTCACTCCAGCTCCTCCTGGGCTGAGAACCACGCAAGGACTTACACAACTGCTCCATACAATTGCAATGACTCCACAACATCTCCCATCCTCTTACAAGTCACTTGTGAGATGCCAACACACCATCTGCAGCTCTTTAGTCCTTGCATATGTGGCCCAAGGTTTGTTCTCTACCTTTAGCTATTGCCCATTTAGCTTTTAAGGAGAGCTGGTTGGTGAAGAGCAGCTGTGAAAGCTCTTCTCGGAAAGAAGCTGCTTCTTAAAAAGACCTTGGGTTCAACAAGTTTTTGCTAAAGATGTCATTCTGTTCATCCTGCTGTGTAGCAAGTGAGGTTTCTGCCTGCTCCATCCTGCTTCATATGAAAAATAGAAGAGATTGTAGTTATTTCTAGAACATAGTAATGGAGATGCTGGGAAAGTGGGTACCAGATCTAGAGTGGAAAAACAAAAATGCAGCCTTGTCTCACAGATGGGGAGGTTTGGGCCAGCACATACTTCACCTGCTTTAGAGTAAGAGTAGCTTTTATTCTCTAGGGGTCACAATCTCTTTTGGCTTCTTAATTCTTCTGTAATACAGGCACAAGGAAAAATTAAACTCAAGTTAAAGCTTAAAGGAAATTAAAAACCCAACTGGATTTTGTTCTAGGCAGAAATGTCATACTTGATAGCCGAGTAAGCAGGACATTTTTGCAAGACTAAAGGAATAAGGCTCATCCGTTATCATCTGAGATGATGTATTATGACACATTGGTTCAAAACATCCATAATAAATAACCTGCTGCCTCTAAGAACAGTATTCATAGATCAGCTCTGACAAGTGTACTGCCTTCCTGGTGCCTCTGGCTTGGGTGGGATTTACACTCCAAGCACAGGAAAGATTTACCTTCTTGACTTTCCTTTAAATTGCAATAAATAGCTCATTATTAGCTACATTCACCCCTTTTCTCATCCTAAGTTTTGTTTTGACCATCTCTTGTCTTCTGTTTTTAAGGTTTTACCTTCATGGCCTCCTCCACCCCCATCAACATTTATGTTCAACCAAGTGCAAACACATACCATGCACTGTCAGGCAATCCCACTGGTGCCAGTCTCTGTCCAACCACCCCGTCTGGGTTTTATTCCCCTTTGTGCCTACCTCCTCTCCTGTCTAACACATGTGCTCAACAGGTCTATGCTACAGGCTTGCTTCAATGAGCAGAGAGTCCTCCTCTTCCTTCTCTATATTTACATGCCTTAGAAGAGACTTTGGTGGTCCAGCTTCAAGTTGGCTTAAACTAGCATTGCTGCACTGACTTCAGAGATGCCAAATTAGAGGCAGGCAATCTGGTCTCCTGCCTTCCTACCGAGTCTCCATCTGTTCCCAGCTCTCCACTAGAGACTCTCTTCCCTCCAGCACCACTCTTTAAAAAGCCAGTCTCTGTTTTCTGCTCTGATTCACCACGAACTGTGTCAACTGTCCCAGCCAGCATTCGGTGAGCAATGTATTGGGCAGATCCTGCCCATCACACACACACAGGTCCTAATCAGTGGATATTAAACTACCCCACACATGCAACCTACAATGCCATCTATGCCAAAACAGACCCAAGGTCAACCACAAGCACAACAGCTCACACCTCTGTGCGCTGCTTGTAAAGGATGCTGCCAGCGCAGAATCTGCTTTTGCCCCTTCTTTCAGTGGGGTGGTTAACACTGATGTTTACAGAGTATTTTTCTAGTAATATTTATGAATTACAACCAAAGGCTCCATGCTAGTCTATAAAAAACAAGTGACATGTAGTGATAACTCTTGCCACGTTAGTGCAGCTGAATAAGCTGAATCCAGCAAAGTGCACAAGGCAAACAGCACAAATCCTGATGGTGAATGCCCCTCATGGGGAGCAACACTGTGCCAGGGACTGGCTTCAGCAGGGTCCCCAAAGTGTCGTATTTCCTTCACGTACGTATTTTCAGCATTTGTGCTTGCACCTATTTTCAGCATTTGTGCTCAGACACCAGTCCATCTGAGTCACCAAGTCCTCGCTCTGCGGCGGTGCCTGGCAAAATTCCTTGGGATCAGACATGCTTTGCTAGGGTAATAAGCCTTCTGGCAAGGCACTGAACAACACACTAAGTCAACTTCTCAGCTTACCATACAGTAATTCAAGGCTTAACTTTGCTTCTGTAGCCTATACATGCATGCGAGAGTCACTTGGGATTCAGAACATGAGTGTACAAGATGCCTTTGAATTGGTGGCTTTACATTTAAATGTTTAGGTTATTCTTATTTGTCTCAGGCAGTTATACATAAATCTGAATAATAAAAATGAAAAGAAACTGAGGCAACGTTTTCACTGAAAGACAAATTTCAAAGAATTAGCTAATCATATTGCACCCTACAGAAGTTTCCAAACCTTCTTAAAACCATCTGTATACTTTCAAAAAGGAAAACATTTCAGTATCAAGAAGCTCTTTGCAATTATATGAACTATCCAAGTTATCTGTTTTGGTTTCTTTTTATCAACTGCTGAAATCAATTTAACATACAACAGGAAGCCTTAATCATATTTACTTCTGGCAAAATGATGTTTGTTTGTGACTAAGTTTTTGCTGGATAAGATAAATTAATTGTAAGATCTGCTCAGAGTTCTAAGTACCTCATGACATTTATTAATTTTTCTGTAGCAGCAATCCTACAAGATGCTTTGCAAATGGGGCTAGTACAGTGTTATAAAACAATCCTCTTCCCTTCTCTGACCATCAGCAAAGATACAATCTTTATACCTAAAAGGATACTGCCTCCACTAGCTCAGGCAAGAGGAAGCTGCATTAGCAGTAGACTTTTAATCTTTGTTTAGCTGCAGGAAGACACAAAAGGGAAGTCATCGCTACTGCTACTGTTTAGTTAGGATTATTATGATCGAGCTCTTTGTTCAGGCTTATTATCAAACTCAGTGACTCATTTTGCCTTGTCACATAAAGCATGTGGACTTTCCAGATGAGCAGTAGGAATATTGCTTACCTTGTTGAACCGGTGAGTAGGCATTGGTCAGAAAACGAAAGTGCCCTTTATTGTACCAGCAGATCAAGGACATGTTTCCCTTCATTCTTATTCTGTACTGTCCTCTGGACTGGGGAGTTTCAGGGTTGTTCAGCATGGATGGAGGTAGGCCTGTGCAGTCACTCTTCCTGGCGCTCAGCAACCCACAGCAGTAAATCTCTGCATGTGAACAAAAACATTCCCTATCAGCAAGCCACTGCAATGGACCCAGAAAGCAAGGGCAGTGGAGCAAGTCTGAATGACTTGACTAGAGAAAGAGCTTGTCCTACATCTTTCTAGTCGGACAGATATATTAGCCAACTGGCCTTCTCCTGTAATACCAAAGATTTGTGTCCTACATGAATGTCTCTGGAAACCGAGACAAGTGCAGAAAGCCTGCTCTCTTGAGGAAATGTACTGACACCTCCTGCACAGTCATGATGAAATGACAAGGAGAATAAGTCAGGGTATCGTCCTAACAATAACATCTATAATCGGTGTAATAGTCTTCACAACGTGTTTAAAATTGGACTGGGGGAAAGAAAAAAAAAAAAAACAGTAATATGCATTATGGAGCAAATCAGAACTTATGATCCAAGTGAGTCTGTCCTGGTTTCAGCTGGGAGAGTTAATTTTCTTCCTAGTAGCTGGCATAGTGCTGTGTTTTGGGTTTAGTATGAGAATAACATTGATAACACACTGATGTTTTAGTTGTTGCTAAGTAGGGCTTACACCAAGTCACAGACTTTTCAGCTTCTCATGCTCTACCAACTGAGAAGGCTGGAAATACACAAGAAGCTGGGAGGGGGCACAGCCAGGACAGCTGACCCAAACTGGCCAAAGGCCTATTCCATACTATATGACATCATGCTCAGTATATACACTAGGGAAAGCTGGCCAGGGGGCTGCTGCTTGGGGCCAGGCTGGGCATCAGTCGGTTGGTGGTGAGCAATTGTTTTTCATTTGCATCACTTGTCTTTACTGCACTTTAGTTCTCTGTCTTTTTTATTTTCCTTTTTGCTGCAAATAATAATAGTAGTAGTACTAATAATTTATTTCCATTATTAAACTGTTCTTATCTCTACCCGCAAGTTTTCTTACTTTTGCCCTTCCAATTCTCTCCCTCATCCCACTGCGGGGGGAGGGTGAGCAAGTGGCTGTGTGGTGCTTAGTTACTGGCTGGGGTTAAGCCACAACAGTCTTCAGCGTTTAACTAGGAGAATAAATTGTGGAGGGAAAGCTGTAGCATCTTAGATGTTAACTGAAATAAATTCTCCTACATGACTCCCATGATGATTTTAATTAAAATGTACATAGCTGACAAACTCTGGTTTAATATACTGCTCCACTGTGCTGCCCAGTTCTTCATGTTTAGCTTACAACTCCTTGTACCTGCATCATCTGGTTTGTTAAGGAAATGCTGCTTAAGCAATTAAGAACCACTGAAACTACTGGTTGATTTCAAAAATGCATGTGCCAAAAGGACGGAGAAGATGGAAATACAAGTTCAATGAAAACCGATTTTAGGGAAATGAGATAGACCAAATAGTGCTCTAGCTGAGGAAGCACTGATCTTGTCCTGCACAGACAGCAGAGGCTCCACAGGTGACACATTCTGCTGCTCACAGCTTCTTGGCCTTTCATATGTGAAAGAGGCAATGAATAAAATCTAGCACCACAAAACATGCCTCAGTGCAGCCAGGTGGGCACAAACAAGATTTGGAAACAACATTAATAATGACAATGCTTGAATTTGTCATTAGACTGTGAAATAGTAACAGCCTGTTTCTGTTAGTCCAAGAGAAGCACATCTTCTTGATCAAATTAAATGAACTCAAGGAAATCTTGTCTCCCTTGGTTTTGCATTAACCCACGAGTAGAAAAAAAACAAAAGATGGGCATGAAAGCAGGCGACATCTGTGCACTTCCTTCATATCACAGCTAAGGCTTGTGGTAGTTTAAAGCTCATCTGTCAGCTAAGCCTGCTTGATCAAATGTTTCATCATGCTGAATTCTGCATGCTGGATAACTGGATATCCTTACAGGGGAAATGCTAAGTCACACTACAGTGTCTGGCTTCCCCTGAGCGCGTTACCTCTGATCTTGGGTTTCAATTTATGTGGCTCTTCTGCCTCTCTCTTTCTGAATGACCTAAGCTCTTGAGTGCGGGTGCAGCCTTTGTCCTTGGTTCCTATAATGCCTGGCTTGCTGAGCATCCCCTCAACAGCTCACAGATACTACAGGAATATTAATATAATAATTGCTAATACTCATGAACCCGTCCAGTTGCTGTGGGCAGGTCTACAAGGAGCTAAGGCTCTTCCACCAGGTATTTAAGACACTCATCAGAAGAAGGTCAACCAACACAGCAATGGGGCAACTTAATTCCGAGGGAGGAAATGTGCATTCCATTGGTGATTTCTAATGAATGAATCAGTCCCTGGAAATCTACATTCCTTCCACAAAAGGCAACGAGAAAAGCCTGATGGCAACAGGCTTATGATCAATACAGGAGGAACTGCCCCTCCAGTGGAAGGCTTTTTTTTTTTTCTCTTTTTTTTTTTTTTTAATTTCTTCTTTTGCTAAGAGATACACAAACAGTATAGGACATGTACCTGCAAACTTTGGCATTAACATAGCAAACTTTTAGAAAGCTTTCTTCTAGCCAATATTAAGATCTTCGTGCTCTGACAACAAGCAAGCCTGAGAAGAATTTCCTTACCTGCCTAAAGTTTATGACTCACTGAAGGGTGATACTCTCTCCAGGAGCCTGCAATGGTATAAAACCAAGCTAATAACTACATTATCATGCTAGAGCTTCAAAATAGCAACAGCCATCTCTGAGATCTCATAATAATTAATTGTAGCCTTTCCTTTAGCTCAGGCAATAAGCCTGCAGAAAGCTTCCAGCAGATGTTTCACTCCTCATACAGAATAATGGGAACCATTTCCTCTCTCAGGAACACACCGTGTAACCTTCCTGCTGTATAGACTAGAAAAGTGCCACACTTCTGCAGATTTACTAGCATCTCTCATCATGGATGACACCCTTAATCTGTAGAGTTTTTTAAACCACACAGTTACTATAGCAATAGAAGCAATAAAAATTATGCCCATCTGGCTCAATGAAGTTTTTGTGTGTAATTAAATCAGAATCACAACAGGTGTTTGCCACATACGCAGGAGTCAATGGAGACAGGTTGTCCTCCTCTGGTCTTCTCAAACTGCAAGTGCAATATAAATGCATATGCCTAAGCTAGTTTAGCAAATGATGAGGGAATGTGGTGTAGTCACCCAAGATTCATTCCCAGGGTCTCCAGGCCCTGGAGAGCTTGTGCTGAAGCCTGTTTCACCACATCTTCATCAGTACTATTTGCAAAGGCAGCCAGGCTCGAGCTAGGTCAGGCAAAAATACACATTCTGCAATCATTATCCTGCATGCAACATTGGGTCAAGTCAGAGCTAGGGCAACTGAAGGGCCTGTTGTGGAAGAAGTGAGAGCTAGCTTTAGCCCATGTGCTGGAGTTGCAGGATCCTGCAAAGCTTGTGGGAGTGCCATGGTCACCCAGGCTAGCAACCACTGCAGCTTTGCCAACCTCAGCCACTCTGCAGGACAGAGCCAGCTGCTCCTGATGGTTCAGAAAGTGCAAAAGGGAGTTTTGGGGAGCATATGTTTCAGGGAGGCATGCGATACAGGGCTTTAGGAGGTGCTGTCCTCTGTAAGGGACAACACTAATGTTTAGAGGGGGGAAAAAGGGATATGCACTATGAATGAATGTCACAGCAAATAACAATGACAGCTGCCTGCTCACAGAACAGAGAATCTGGGACATTTCAGTGCAGGTTTCCAGTTCTATTCAGAGGCCAGAGAAAGAAAGGCTTTGTATGTCTCCTGAAAAATAAAAAAGAGGTCTATTCAGGTTTTTGATTTTGAAAAAGATCAAAGTGCCCTGTCATTTTCTGAAGTCTTCTCAGCTCTTGGTATCTTCAAAGATACTTAGAATTATATTCACCAATATCCCTTTATATTACTAGGCATGCATTCTCTACTGTGGTACAGTGAAGGTGCTACACAGCAGGCTTTCAGTAAAGAACACTGTGGTTTCTGCAGTAATGCATGTGTGAGTTAGGGTTAGGAAAAGCAAATGATAGTTAAGGTTTCATAAAAGTCTTCATAGGATCACAGGATCTTATGGATTAAAGGACAATTCAGGTTGGAGGGCAACTTGGGAGGTCTCTAGTCCCATCCCCTGCTCAGAGCAGGGTCAGCTATGAGGTCAGATAGTGCTACTCAGGGCTTTATCTTGTCTGGGCTTGAAAACCTCCAAGGACAGAGACTGCACAACCTGTCTGGGCATCCTGCTCCACTGTCCTCAGAAAAACCCTTACACCTACTCTGAATAACTTATTTTGTTTCAGTTTACATCTGTTGTTTTGTGTCCTTCCACGATGAACCACTGTGAAGAGCCAGCTTCATTCTCTTGATAATCTCAGGGTAGCATGAGGCTGCTGTTGGGTCATCCGCCCCCCAAAGCCTTCTCTTCTCAGGCTGAACAAGCACAGTTCCC
>VZTL01014303.1:0-12051 GCA_013400535.1 Scopus umbretta
CCAAAGATGTGAAAGTCTGTAAAGCAACTAGAGCATTGTCAGACTTCACAACAAGACTACTTTTAATGTAATTATAGCAATTAAGACCTTTCTATTAATAACTTTCTTTTCAGATTAACAAGCCACTTATGTAGTACAATATAAAGAGGATTCTAATTACAGTGGCAACTGTAATTTTTGAAAACTATTTAATAATGTGTGATAAATGACTGCCAACTTGCATTAAGATGTTTTAGACATCCTGTGCAGACCTGATGTTTGATAATCCTGTTTTGAAGACAGGATTTGAGTTGCAAATTGAATTCAAAGGAAAATGCAGCACTCTTCTGCCAGAAAGAGTAGAATCTTTGCTTGCAGTGCTGAGCAGACCTTTAAAAGCACAGCAGCACTTGATAAAACAAGTCTGTAATTTGTTGTTATTTGATGTAGCTTGCCATCTGATGCAAAGCACACCAATGACAGAAAAACTTCTCTCAATAATCTGAGTGGACCAAAATCTGAAGTGAATTATCTGGCTTAAACAAGGCATCCTCTCAACAGGAAAGATAATCCAGTCCAGAAGAAATAAATAGATACATGTTATTTGACTTAACTAACATCAGGAAATTGCAAAATGTTGGAACTGAGTCTCTTTTTGATTGCTCCAGAGAAACATATCTATTTTAAGTATTTATGAAGTTATTTCCTTACTGCTTATGAAGCTTTTGGATTCTTGAATTTATTTTCAAATGTCATATGGGTTTAAGGAAGAGTTATTATTTGTATTTTGTACATGAATACTGAGACACATAAACCTCAGATTTTTCAAAAGAGAAATCAGTAACAGTAAGGAAAGAAAAAGAAAGAATGTTAGCTGAGATTTTGCTGAAATTTTTATCTCCAATATATTGCTTGCAGTCATGTAACCATTTCAGTTTACTGAGCCTAGGGTGAATGATCACCAAGCTACATGGTATTGACAGGTTTCAAACTGAAATACCAAATTGTGATAAATTTTTATGAACATAATTTTTCAGAAGTTTATAGCATGGCAAAGTTAGAATCAAATTCACCTATTCTTTATAAAACATGAAAAGAGAAAACCCAGACTTACCTTCTGCAAAAATTCAAGTATTCATTGCACAGATTAGAAATTTTAGAATTACAGTTGGATGCACTTTTGGTGGGAATAATTGACTGAACAAAAAGGCAGTTTTACTTCACCTGACGGCATATACAAAGCTAGGCTGAACTTGACAAATAGGTTTTATTAAAAAAAAAAGGCAAACATTTACAGGGAACATTTACAAAATCAGGAAAGAAGAGTATATTTTCTTCCCAAACCTTATCTTCTAGTGCATAACAAAGTTGCTAAGGATTATAGAAATTGCCCAGTTTATAAATTCTAAGTGTGACTACACTCACAGCTATCCCACATTAAATGGAATGGATAATTATCCAGAAGCAGGGATTCTGCACAAAAGGGATATATTAGAAAAAGAATGTTTCTTTTCAAAACTGTTCTACTTAGTACAAAATATTTTAAGTACGTACTTGGTGAGACTGAATGTTTCCTTACCTTATAGGTTACAGGATTTGTGTGGGAGATTCAGTATAAAAAGTCAAAATATTAGGCAAGGATCTCCCATATCGTTCCAGTTGAAGGCCCTAACCACAAGACTATCCAAGAGGAGATCAATACATCCACTTAGCTTGTTTGCTGGATGTAGCCATTAACTTCTATTCAAAATGCCTCCAAAATGAGCCTCTAGCTGTCAATAAAATTTCCAGTGAAACAGGCACAAGAATTTTTAACTCTGACAAAAGAAGGCAAAATATTCTCCACAATTCATGTTCTAGGATACACCTTGATCATCTAGCATTAACAATAAATCAACCTCTTTCTCTCCTCTGGTGTTCCATCTCCACAAGCATATAAACCAAAAAAGAAACAACAATAAACACATTTTTAAAAAAGAAATATGCTGGGTAGGATGTGAGACAGGAAAGCTTTCATCTAAAATGGTTGATGTTTGACAAAGTCATAACAAACTGAAAATAGACCCTCTGCTGGGAAGTGCTGGATAGCCCTGGTTATTGGTACTATATTTTGTCATTCATGGAAAAATGAGCAAAGAAATGAAGGAAAAAAACATTGAGAGGTAGACATGTATGGGGGTACACTGACTGCTGACTTTCTTTTCTTGTGTACCTTTTTGTATGTATTACATGTTTATATGTATTATATGTTTTGTATGTATTACCTTAGTAACAGTAACAGTACCTTAGTAACAAGATGCTATCAAGCTATATTAAAATACTTTTTTTGAGAAAGGAAGGCAAAACATGGTTGAGAAAAGTAAACTAAGACTTCAGGCACACCATATAAGGGAGTGGGAAGAAGATGGAAACCAAATAACAGAGTAGCAAAGGGTAAGAGAATGCATGCATAGAAAAAACCAAGGAAAATATATGAAAAGCTCTAATCAGATGAACTATATTGTTCATACTGTTTCTTTTTATTAATGTGTTGTGAATCCTTTAGTCTTTACCAGTAAAAGAGTACAGCTGATACATACATAAAACAGCTGTCAGGAATTCTGCTGTAATTTTTCATGCCTAATACATACAGAGAAAAGACGAAATACACCATATGGGCAATGAAGAAGTGAAAACACAAAATGAGATATCATTTCAACAACTTCTGTTTTCTTCAGCACTCATGCATCATATTCTATCCAACAGCTCTGAGACAGCAATACACCCATTGTTCATTAGAACTAGACACCTGACCAGTGAATAATTTGATATTCAGTCCTTAGCTTATATACTGTAATTATTTTACTGCTGCCCATTGAACAAGCCAGAATCTAGACAGTACTGTACTTAAAGGCATGCAAACATACTGATAATCTTTGGGACTCACAGATTTGTTTCCTGCTCCATGGTATATACAAAAGCTAGTTTCCCAGTAATACAGTATAAAAGACATGAATTCTAGAGTGTCTCCTGAACAACCAGCCACCTATGCTTGCTTCTGCCTGTCCCATCTTCAAGGCCTAACCCCTAATCCCCTCTGGACACCTTTTTGTGGTAAAGCTGTCTCACGGCTGTATTTAATAGTCCTACCACTTCAGCTTCTCCAATGACTTCTCCTTTTATCTGGCCCCCTCATTGTGGAGTTCCATGAGAACTTCTCTGCTCCCAGCTACTCCATCTTGCCCCCCTGCCCTCTCTGGTGTTTGACTTCCTCCACAAAACAGTTCAGCTCACTAAGCTGATGGGAAACTAATTAATCAAAAGATGAATAAATTTCTTCTGGTCTACTGAGTTGAACTGGCTGCTCAAGAAACCAGAGATGCACCAGAGGTGGCACAAGGAAGGTCATGAGACTGCACAAAGGGTAGCAGGGAGGGCAGGAGGAAGAAACAGTACTTCTGCTTTAGTCAGAAATGCCTGTTAGATATCATCAGTTGTCTTCTCTAACTGCTCCTCAGCTACATAGGTACTTTTACTGAATTATTTTTTTAAGCATGTGGAAATCTTTTTATTTCTCACCAAAACACACTTGTTAATTGGATACAAGGCAATAAATCATTTGAAGTCACTGGCACTATGAGGCTCTGTAAAGCTAAACACATAGGCAAAGTACCTGTAGGACGAGGCCTAACAAAGACCATATGCAGTAAGTGTATGTAAGCATCAACCTGTGACTGAAGCCGTGCCTTTGTAGGCTCTTTGTCACAGGAATAGAAACCAAGTTTTCTGAAGACATTTGAAAATTCTTTTTCATTTGCTGAAAATGCAGTTTGCTGTGATTCTTGATCTGTTCTTGAGATGGTGTAACCTTTTCTGTAGTAAATACCACTCCTGCAGATCAGTCCTCTTGAGCCATGCTTTTCATCTGTTTCAGAGCTAGAAAACCTCTACAGCAAAGGTTTCTGAGTCAAACATCAGAATACAACGGCCAAAGTGAATTACATGTCACAGACTCCACAGCTGCCACAGATGTAAATGACACTTTTGCTATTTAAATGAAGGCGCAAATGTAGGGAAATGCTCTCCATGGATGACTTATGAATCTCAGCTAGCATTTCCATCTGCTGGATTAGGGCCTAAACTTGTATTTAAATAGAGGCAGCAAGTGCTAGACTCAGAGCGAAGTTGTACTATTATATGACATCACTTAAATCTGAAGAAGGATTACGGTGCAGTAGAAAATCTTCCAGGCCTGAAAAAAAGAGAAGTAGCAAGCCCAAACAGGGAGTTTATGTACTGTAGTTTAGATAATCATCCTCATTTTAATTTTTCTTACAGTATACATAACTCCAGAAACTATGAATCATTCCCACTGAGTCTAGTCCTTTGACGAGCTGTAAGTTACTGGGTAAGATCTCAGATGGGTACCTATTTGGCTGGGCTAAGGGTGGGTTTGATCAGTCACAGGAAAAGCAAGAGTGTCTGACCTATGAAAGTGGCAGCTTTCAGATGTAGGAACCTAATGACAGCCTCAGTCCACTTGAGAGAAAAACTTCTGCTTACAGAGCCAAGCCACAAGATTTTTTGATGGCTATAAAAGGAGTCTGGTATGCAGGAAAGCTGATGATCAGTGGCTGTTTCCTAAGACTTAACAGGCTTGCTTTTCTCAGATGTGGGTGGCAAGTATCATAAGAGTCTGTAATTATGAACGGACACATAAAGAATTCAATTACCTATTAAAGTTCCTTGGCATTTGTAGTCATAAAAGCATGATCTCATATACTAACTACTTTCTTTCAATAGTGTTAGACATCATCTCTGCAAGCCTAGGCTGAAGTTATTAAATATACATTATAGCAAAAGATTCGCTATGTTTCTATCCAGCTGGTACTTATGTTATACCTTTTTAGACATTATATACAATCTTTATGTAAATTATTACTAATGGAAAATCTGAGAACTGCAGAACATTTGCTTGAGCTCTCTTGCATGGGAAAGAAGCCAAACAAGTGCTCATAACATTATACTGTTAGCAGAGCTATATAGGAAATTATTTCCTATCCCATATTTTTTTGAGAGATCAAAAATTGTCTTTAATTGCATTGGAATGAAACCAAGAATGTTCAAAGTGAGAAACCTGACAGAAACACCCTTTGCCCTTTACTGAACTAACCACCCCCTCAGTGAAAGCATTCACTATGGTTACATTACGTTTTTCTAGTCTGAGCCAGGCAGAGCAGGATCAAATATTGGTCTTCTGTAAGCTCCTGTAAATACCTTTATCCTAGGTGAGATGGAAATATTTTTCCTGCGTTGTCTCACTGGGATCAGAAATTCCACTTCTAGTGTTTGAATTCCTGCAGAAAGTTTTGATTTCAAAGAACTGGCCTGTTCTCATGATAAAATAAAAGCTGTTTGGCATAAAATTTCCAAATAATTCTAGTTTCAAAATTTTGCTACTGAACATTGAGAAACCTCTGACATAATTTTTAACAACAAAAAAGGGTTAAACTCATTGACTTAGATAAAGTCAATGCAGCTAATAGATAAACATCAAAACATTTTGATCTCTCTTCAGATGGAAAATATAAGTGTCCAGATAGCTGTTCCAAATCAAAGTAAAATATTAGAATCCAACATAAACTGTAATAAGGAAAAACTGCCACCACAGAATTCCTAAAAAGAAAATAATATTTGCCTTTTGCTACTTTTTCATATCTTTAGGTGAGACAGCACCTCTCAGTACTGTCAAAAATCAAATCACAAGAACCACAGAATGGCTGAGGTTGGCAGGGACCTCTGGAGGTCATCTGGTCCAACTCTCCTACCTAAGCAGGCCCACCTACAGCACATGGCACAGGACCACATCCAGATAGTTTCTGAGTATCTCCAAAGAGGTAAACTCCACAGACTCCCTGGATAACTTGTGCCAATGCTCAGTCACTCTCACAGCGAAAAAGTGTTTCTTAATGTTTAAATGGAGCCTGCCGTGTTTCAGTTTATGCCCATTGCTTCTGGTCCTGTTACTGGGCACCACTGAAAAGAACCTGACTCCATCCACTTTGCACCTTCCCTTCAGCTATTTACAAACATTGATGAGATCCCCCCTGAGCCTTCTCTTCTCCAGGCTGAACAGTCCCAGCTCTCTCAGCCTTTTCTTATGTAAGAGATACTCCAGTTCCTTAATCATACATGCTGGCCTTCACTGGAGTCTCTCCAGTGTACCTGTGTCTCTCTTGTACCAGGAAGCCCAGAACTAGACACAGCACTCCAGGTATGGCTTTACCAGTGCTGGATAGAGGGGAAGGATAACCTCCCTCGACCTGCTGGCAACATTCCTAATGCAGCTCAGGATACCGTTAGCCTTCTTTGCAGCAACGGCACATCGCTGGCTCATGGTCAACTTAGTGTCCACCAAGACCCTCAGGTCCTTTTCTGCAAAGCTGATTCCCAGCTGGTCAGCCCCCAGTATGTATTGCTACATGGCATTATTTCTTCCCAGGTGCAGGACTTTGCAATTCCCCTTGTTGAACTTCATGAGGTTCCTGTCAGCCCATTTCTCCAGCCAATTAAGGTCCCTCCAGATGGCAGCATGATCCTCTGGTGTATCAGTCACCCCTGCCAGTTTTGTGTCATCAGCCAGTTTGTTGTGGATACATTCCCCCCCATTATCCATTAATGAAGATGCTGCTCTCATCTACCAAGCCAGTCATCTCACCATGAAAGATTATCAGGTTGGTCAAGCATGACTTCGCCTTGGTGAATCCATGCTGGCTATCTTTTTGTCCTTTAGGTGCTTGGACACAGTTTCCAGGATTAGCTGCTCCATCACCTTCACAGGGATTGAGGTGAGGCTGACTGGCCTGTAGTTCCCTTGGTTCTCCTCCTTGCTTTTTCTGAAGATAGGAGTGACATTTGTTTTCTGCCAGTCTTCAGACACTGCTCCCAGACACTACGATTGAAAACTTATCAATTTGCCTCACAATGGCATCATCCAGCTTTCTTGGCAGTCATAGGTAACTCCCATCAGGGCCCATAGACTTATGTATGTCCAGTTTGCTTGTGTATGCCCTGGCCTGATCCTCTTCCACCAAAGGTACATCTTCCTTGCTCCAGCCTTGCCTCTGTTCTCTGGTATTTCTGAAGGCCAGTCTTATTAGTAAAGAACGAAGTGAAGATGGCTTTCACTACCTCAGCCTTTTGCATGTCCTGTGTCACCAGCGTCTCTGACCCATTCAGCAGCAGACCAACATTTTCCCTACTCTTCCTTTTGCTACTTGTGTACTTAAGAATCCCTTGTTGTTGCTTTTGACATCACTTGTCAGGTTCAACTCCAGGTGGGCTTTGGCTTTCATAAACATGTCTTTGCATGCTCGGACAGTGCCTCTGTAGTCTTCCCAGGTTACCTGACCCTGCTTCCACCTTCTGTACACACCCTTTTTATGTTTCAGTTTTGCCAGGTGCTCCTTGTTTATCCATGAATGAAATATTTATGGAAACTTACTATCCAATAAGCTTTCCAAAGAACAAGAAATGTATCATTGGCTTTACTTAGTATTTTTCTGATACCATATTTATACTTTTTTGTAATATAATTTAGGACACATTTTGCATAAGTGTTGGGATTTTTTTGGTCTAAGTAAATTTACCTCAATTAGAGATTTAATAATGCAGGAACCTTCTGCAGGTTGGCATGCTTCTAGCTACTGATTTTGTGACTGCATTTAAGAAGCAGAGATGAATTAAAGAATTAGCTTCATTCTCTGCTACATAGTTTCTGAGTTATATCCAGTAAAGGCCTTAAAAGCCAAAAAGTTATGCACTATAATGCTTAGTTTCTATGCTAGGGCACCTAAAGCACATAGAGTTCATGGAGTGGTGCCATAATCCATAACAGGCTCTAAGCCAGGAAGCAGACTGAGCAAGAAAGGAACTACAGCCAGCAAGCAGCTGCCTCCCAACTTAACTGAGTCACCCATACTTGATAGAAAACATCTCTGCCTGTTGGGAAACAGAGCTTCCTCCTATCCCAGTTCTTTCAAAGAACAAAGCATAGCTCATTCTTTCCTTTTAAAAGAGGCTTTTCTTTTGCTTTCTCCCCTCCCCTTCTCTTTCTGCTTCTAATACTGTCCACAAGGTGGAAGATACAGGTTCCAGTTCCTCTTCTGATTGAAGGAAGCTTTGATTTTCCCAGTAAGTGCCATAATCATGGCACTACAGCACATTTTTCCACCGTTTTGCTTTGCCACTCTTTCAGGAACTGAAGGCTTACAGGGACAGACAGGGAGAACAAGAAAAAGCATGACTGTAGCCTATGCTAAGGGCTCTTTGGATAACAAGTCCTCACTTGCAAAACTGTAGGTTTACCAAATATCTGGTTAATACAGGTCTTGGGACTGCATACCCACTAACTTAGGTAGACATACCACTCTCTCACTATTCAGTAGACCTCTTTTTCTCTTCTGTACAGCGGCACTACTCCAAAAGCATAGGTAAAACATCTCCCTTAACTCCATAGCCAAAGCCTGGTAGCTAAGCCACAGTCCTAACAAATGGAAGCTGTAGCCTGAATCCCCATCAGGCCAGGGAAAGCTTACAACTTCATATTCCAACCTGGGTGCAATTTCACTGTCTACTAGAGCATTACAGAAAAGATGGGGCAGAGCCCCTTCTCAGTATATTCTCTTAAAAAAAGCAATAGCCATTACTGAATTTTGTAAGGATCTTAAATCTGTCTCTATTTCATGCATGGTCTAAAACTTCCTAACCCATTAAGCCTTTCTGAAGAGTTAAATGCAATGAGGTTTGAGACATGAGACCGGTATCAAACTGTTTTATCAATACCAACATTCAGACAATCTCAAATCTAGGTAAGCAAAAAGTGAAACGACTAGCATACAATGGAGAACTAGGTATATGCTTAGCTGGGAAGCAGCTAATCAGTAATGCAGTAAGCTTTGCAACTTTTGATTTAGGCACCCAAGTTCCCTTCTGGTTGGTTTTTTGGGTTTGGTTTTTTTTTGTTTTTTTTTTAATTGGAGCTACCCCAAGACATTCCATTTAACATTCCCTTCTTTTATTCAGACGGATACAAAAAGGCAAATGTTATTCCTTTCGCAAACCGAAATGTTTTTTTCAAAACTATATTCATATATTAAGCCACTTTGGGGCAAGACAGACTCCTATATTTACATTACACTTAAGATTATACTTACAAAAAAAAAAATCTTAAAAGCACACAGTGTCATTAGTTATAACATATGAAGCGCTGAGCAAACAGTGCAACTAGAAGAATTTAGCTGGAAGCTAGACTACAGTATTTGCTTTAAAGTTTAAACAAAAGAACTGTTTATAAAATTAACGGCCTTACTAGAAACAAACTTTCAGCACTGCTAAGTCATTACAATACTATCCTTTCTCTCATTTGAGGATGGACTTATAAATCCTCTACATAACCTACATATCTAAGGCTTGGAGATATATAGTTACTCCAAATGCATTCATCGTTATAGTATCCAAGCACAAAGAAAATTGTAAAACCAGGAAGACAGTCTGACAGTTTGTCCACTCGCCGTTGTTTATGTTCCCAGAACTGTGTATGGTAGAAGTATTAGCTTTTTCCCCATCTTCTGCCTGTTGTCTCCATGAGGGTTATTGTGGGAAAGCTGGGATGCACCTTGCTCTTTCTTCAAAAAATAGTAATATTTAAAACAGGAATTTTATATTTCCTAGACAAGTTATGAGAAAGCCCAGCTCTGTGCCCTGGCACAATTCAATGCTGTGTGCCTGGCAACTTCAGAATCCATAAGAGGAGGAGCTATACAGGATCACATTCACAGAACAGGAATTTATTTCTGTCAGACTAAATAAAGTCATAGAAAACACAGAAAAGAATTAGAATTTTAAATGCATTCTTTATTGATCCAGGTCTCAGAGGAAGTGTGTTCCAACAGCAATCTGCTAGTCTGCAAAACAAAAGTCTTATATTACTGTCTGCATTTTCCGTTATGTATATGAATTTGTAGGCTTCATATAAAAAATCATAGGAAGACTGTTAAAGTTTACTGTATTTTAGCACTAAATTACACAGTTGAAAGATGCACAAATTATAGCCAGAGCATCTCCAACTCAAGAGGTTCAAGAAAAATATAAGCAAAAGAAATTATTATTAACCCAGCAATGTCATAGCTTAGTAAGGGGGGTAAAGAAGAAAAATGTCATGATCAAAACTATGATTACGCTATTATTCTCAGGGAGATAAGAATAAGCAAAATACACTGTTTCACTTTTTTTAGCTTCCTAAAATGAAAATGCACTTCTACATCCATTCTCATATGAAAAGCATATAACAAGGCCTATGACACTTTCTTTTCCCTGCTTAGCACAGTCAAAGGAACCTAGCAAGCCTTTGTAGTTGCTGGCATTTTTCACTATTACATTGTATCACTCGACAGCGCATTCACTGAACAGGAAAAATCTCCTGCTTAGTCCTTAGATCTGAGTCTGAAGAAGTTATGAGCATGAATGTGTGTGGTGTTCAAACTATATTGGTCCCAGGCATACCAACATTTCAGGCCCCCTGACTTCCCCTTGTCTTTCACCCACAAAACCAGCAGGAAGGAACCACTAAACCCAACAAAACAGAATGAGAAGAAGAAATGAGAAACAAAATTTCAAGACCAAACAGAGAAAAGTCATGCAACAGCCCTTATTATTTACCCGTCTTCGGAACAGACACACATTGAGCTCAGCAGCATTACCTGATGGTTTGTGTTCTCTCATTTTTTGTAATGTAACGGCTTGAGACCACCCTGTCTTAGTTTTGTATTGAACTTCTTGGTCAAGGTCTGCTGCATAGATTCGTTGGTAGGAGCAGCTGGCCCATGCCATACACCACGATGCCTGTTCCAGCAGACGAGTCAAACAGAATTTTGCTTTTACCTGTCAACAGACAACAAACAGACCTCATCGCATTTTTGCTTTGTTGCAAACATCTTTCAACAAGTGCTGGCAGACAAAAAAATTAAACGCGGAAAGGGAAATATATTTGGCCTCTGGGGAAGAAACAAAACAACCTAAGACTTACTTGAGAAAAGCTGCTCTGTGCTGAGAGAAAAGATTAGGTCCTGCAGATGAATGATGAAATAGTCTACCAAATTATTCACCACCACTGCCTAGGGTAGCTATAAAGTCTGTATGAATGTTTGTTACTTTTTCCAAAGATCAAAAGAAATACGAAAGAAGAAAATATTTATGGAATTATTCAATCTTTCAAATGCTTAATTATTCTGCCATTTTGTATTACATAAACATGATATATAAATCTATTTTATTTTATCAGTGACATCCTCACGCGGATCATGTGCATATGAGTTTGAAGACTGGGATCGAAGTCTAAATTTTTTTTTTCACAATATTCATCCAGTGCCAACAGTCGAGAAAAGAATTTTTGTTCGGTTCAACGAACAGACAAAAATCACTACCGCGAAACATGCAGTACCACATGATGAGAACAGGTTCTGGAGCGTCAATACCTCTCGAGTGGATTCAGGTAGAAGCAAATCCACTGGTCAAAACTAGTCACGTCCTCCCGATGCGGTGGGAGTGAGAGGGAACAGAACTAGGCCACAGAACTTGCATCGGAGAGCAGTTCTACACAACCTTGGGGTCCCGGGCCGGGCAGAAGGTCAGCAGTGGGGTCCTGCCCCAACCACCACGCCACCCGCCCGCCCCTGCCGCCACGCCGGCCTGGGCCACGGCAGGGCCTGTCGCCACCCGCGCCGCAGCCCCGCTCCCCACCGCCCCCTTTGCAAACGGGCGCAGCCAGCGGCCCTCGCTGTCCTCGAGGGAGAGCTCAGCCCCAGCAGGGCCCAANGCGGGAGAGCTCAGCCCCAGCAGGGCCCAATTTTGACGGTTTCCACAAGGACGTGGCCAGCCTCTGCCCAGCGAGCGGGCACGGAACTGCCTAGATGTCGCTGAGGGAACAGTCTCGGCGAGGCGAGGCCTTTCCCACTCTCGCCTCCCCGCTCCCACTCGTGTCAATAAGTCGTTAGTAGTCGGGAGATCGCTGGTTGGTTCCTTGGGGTTTTTTGG
>VZTL01014304.1:0-54293 GCA_013400535.1 Scopus umbretta
ACAGGGGCATGATCGCTTCCCTAAACTTGCCTCATAACATGTGTGCAGCTCTGCTAAATTATGCCAAATAATTTATCTACTTTCACCGTGCTTACAACCAAGAGGCAAGTACAGCTAACTAAACAATTTCTACTAGCTTTTGTTTACTTAAGAGTAATTATAAAAGTAATAAGTGTGATAAAATCCGGTGTATCTTAAAACCACAGTAATATCTGAGTATTGATATTTGAAGTAAGAAAGTTCATTGTCTTTGGAAATCGTTAGAAAAGGAGCCTGTTAGAGTCATGGAAAGATGGAGTGCTCGGACACCCTGCTAGAAGCATAAAGATGAGTTCTAGCCAGCTTTTAATCTAAGGATCCACTTTGTGTGCAAAGAAAAGAGCAAAATTACATTATTTTTACAATATCTACTGACTTTCTGTGTCAAGTATAATTTCTGTTATCTGGAAGGACTGGCACAACTGAGATAATAACTACCAGAAAAACAAAGGAAAAGGTGGAACTATCAAGGAGATAATTAGTGAGAGGCAAAACATATCTAATCAAATAGGAAGACTTAGTGACATTGAAATAGAACTACTAAGGTTTCTAAGGAATTTCTAGTAAGAAATACAAGAAAATTAACAGTTGTGGCCAAGTAAACTTGAAACTTTGTTCATTTATGTCTGTTCCTAGATGTTGTCAGGAAAAAAATTGAAAAAACCCTCATAAAGACATATAAATATTAGCAGGTTTGTACCATCCAAACTGTGAGGCTGAATGGTAATTCTGCTAATTCTGCATTGCTTAATTTTAAGAAGTGTACAGTTTGCAAGCTCTGAGGCAGTAGTGGTTCTTGGGCATTGTCATGCTAAATGTTTTACTCAAAGCTGCAAATCTCAAGGTGATCATATTTTTAAAGAGTTCAGGATGTGGGCTTTAAATACCCCTTATGTAGGCATACATGCATACATAAAAATGTGAATGTTTTACTCCTTTTTCTAATGAAAAACAAATTGTGTATGTGCTTTATTTAATATAGTGGCAGTGATTTGGTTATGAAAATAGATGCCCTGCTGTCGTCTTTGCCTAAAACAGAGATGAGACAAGATGCTGAATTACTCAAAGAACAGCACAGGTAAGTTCTGACTGCCATGATAATGGACTTACACTACTTTCATATTGAAATTAGTATGTACTAATTACTACATAAGGTCTTTGAAAACTTGAGTGAGCATTCCAGTTTTAAAAGTTGATTGTATGAACAACCTGTTCATCTGACCTGGTGTAATGTATCTTTACCTCTCTCTTAATTAATTCGTAATACCTAATGATTTTCCAGCCTTATCCCTTACTTAAAAAAGAGTGATTACAATTGGTGTGAATACAAGTAGTGATCTGGAGTTAGAAAATTCGGAGTCCATACAAATACTAAAATGTTAGAAGTAATTTCACAGATTAAAGCTAAAAGAAGCCTCTGCTAATTTTTATTAATGTGGAAAACTCTAGCAGAGGTTTTTCTGTTTGTGGATCCTGAGGACTATTGTCAAGGCTAATATACATACGTTTATATTGTATAACAGTTTGTGGCTTTAGCAGTCACTAACCATAGCTCCTGTGCTCAGCTTGACCCTAAAATACAATTAGATTACATAGAAATGCAAGCTGATGGGGCTTACTGGCACTTAATTCCTTAAGAAAAACTGAGCAGACTGTCTTCAGTTAACAGATTTACATTTGAGGAGCTCATAGTAGTGTCATTAGTGTGTTTACTTACATATTGGTTCCTTGTGTTTCTGTTCCTAGATTTAGAAAGTGCATATGCCACAAGCATTGTCTTTTGTTGTCATTGTTAATGAATGAGACCTAAAATACCAAGATGTGCATCTGTGAATCCTGTCTTCTTTGTAATGGGACACTAATGGTAGCCGTTTTTAATTTAAGCTTAGCTGGGGCAAACTTTCTGGGTCAAAGACAGGTACATTTTTTAAAAGGACGTATGATAGCACAAGAACCATGATCAAAATAATTTTTGTAATGCCGTTTTCAAATCCTTGTTTTTATTGGTAAAGCTGCTCTAGTGTGCTGTGCTGATGTGCTGGCCCTGTCTAATACTTGTTGAAAAGACAAGGAGTGAAATCAGTAGCCTGTTTTAAGTGGCTAACACCTCTTCCAAAGCTATACTAGTAACAGGGAGTACGATGCTACTACCATACTGGAGGGAGTTTGACTTACTAACGGTACTCACATTTCTAAGTATATTTTTTTTGTGGAAAACAAATTCAGGTAGTCCATTTTGGGTATTTACAGCACATATGTGTTTTTTTGGGTTTTTTTAAGTTTTAAGGTTTTTTAATGTTTTCTTTCCTGTAGATCCAGAGTACTTTAACTAGAGTCTCCTTAGTCTAATCAAGTTTATCAAAATAAATTATTTTTTGGAATGCATAAAGCTAATCCATCCTGTCAAGTTTCACACTTCTCAGTTGCCATTTTTTCCTACTGTTATTTTAAAATTGTGTTACTGCAGGCATTTGTCAAATCTGATGATTCTGGATATTGGTAAAAGAAACTGTAGACCAGTGACAAAAAGGCCATTTTAAAATTTTGCTGTATGTTTTCCTTTTATTTTATTGATTTTCTAATGAGGTATGTATTTAATCAATAAGCAATATGGAACTATGTAGATTAATGCTAAATTTTAATTGCTGCTCATGTTTAGCTTTTCTAGTGATATCACAGGGAGCAATAATGATTACCTCTTGAAATAAAGGAAATGTCTTCACAAGCAGTAAAATGTGGCTCTGATATTACAAATTCATGCCTAAAAATGTTCATTATTTCCACAAATGCAGTTTAGAGTTTTCATGTCACTTATTAATTTTTTTAACAGTGTAGTAAAAGTTGATCCCCAACAGAATGAACCATTCTATGATGTTATTGCTATTGTGGATCCATTGACAAGAGAAGCACAGAAGATGGCTCATTTATTGATTGTAAGATGGTGGTAATTTCTTTTAATTTGCATATTTTTAGATTAATTTTTACTGAACTTTTCCTTATTTCCATGTACAGTGCAGTAAAGGGGTATACAAAATGTAGGGGCTTTTAAATATATATATTTGATTATTTAAATTCATATTAAAAGGTTGGGGATGATCTCATTCATCATTGTAAGTACTTTATTTGCAATTAAAATTCAGATGCCCCATGAACCATTCCTCTTAAAAGTGAGTCCATAAATGCTCTTTATAGTCAGTAGAAGGAAAGGAGAAGACTGTCTGCGTAATATAGAGGAAAGGATCTCCCATCTCAAAATCTTAAGAGGCATATGCTTCTTTCCATTAAACCAAATCACCTTAGTTTTCCAAGGTACCTAAATGAGGTAGTCTAAATCTGACCCACAATATGATCATAAGAAGATTGGACTGTAAACCTTTCAGTTCTTGCAAAGGTATTTCTCAGTTGATTAATGCTGCCAAGTATATCTAGAAGTCTTCTGTTGTGTGTAGCTATTGATCATATAAAGAGAGACTGTCCTAAAAACACAGCTCCTAAAATTATTTTCTTTTTTCACTAGCTGCAGAATATCACTCTACCTCAGGTTTCTTTATAGTTTCCCATAAAAATGTAAATTTTGTCTTCTCTTTATGGTCCGTTACAATTCTGAAGCCTGTAACTTGATTTTTGCTGCATCCTGGTTTATCTTTTTCTCTGCAGTAATTATGAAAGTTTCATAAATTTTTACATTGCTTTTTCTCCTTCCATTTTCATACCTTTATGCCTTTTGTATTAAAAGTTGAGGCATCCACTCACTTTTCATACATAATAGTGAAGCAAAGTAAAACATTTAAATTTCATGAAAATTCTGTTATTTCAAGACTCTGAAGTACTAGCTTTTCTGTAGAACCAGATCTTTCATTTCACCATTCTCAGTTAAAATGAAAGCTTGATATTACCAAATGAAAATATTTTCATTTCGGAATTGACTAGAAACTCTCTCCATTTCGCCAGAAGTTCATATTATGGTGAGTTGTGTGAAGAATCTTGTAGCTCAGATCAGAAGCCTTCATTCCTCCTACCTCCTAATGAGCAGTATCTTTCCTAATGTATGCCTAGGTAAATGACTCCCATGGTGTATCAAGCTATAGTCTTATTCAGGAAGCCAACCCCTAGGAGAGAATAATGAAATACTAATGAAACTAAACAAATCAGAAATATTTAAAGTAGATGAAACTTATGTTCAATTTTTTATTATTTTTAAGTGAGAAATAAAATAATCTGAAAATTTAAAAAAAAAATTATATCTCATTATCTGGAGAGCCACCTCCTCCTGGTGTAGAGACGAAACATGCATACATACACAGCAAGCCTCAAACTCAAAGTTCCTAAATGGATGTCTTTCTGATTATCTTGCTATATATAGGTGACTTAAATAACTGTAAACTTTAAGCACTGGGATATATTTGTATTTAAAGGATCTTTTTTTGAATAACATAACGGGATTACTGGATTAGTGCACAGTATATTGGGGTGGTAGCTATTCATGGTGCAAAATTTGTGTAGTAACTATCACAGCAAAGCACATGATTCTTGCCCTCATCCATTTTGAATGTGTTATGATTTTTTGGTTGGTTTGGGTTTTTTTAATCAGGTGAAAGCATGCTATTATATACTACTTCGTGTCACTTAATAGTCACTTCAAAGAAGTATTTTGGTAATTTTTAAAAAATACAAATTAAAAGTTACTCATATTAAATGGAATTGAAATTAAGAAGGTGTGAACAGCTATAGGTAAACTGTAATCTAACTTTACTGCTTAGTCTGAGAAAGTGGCAATTTAAGGCCAGGGGCAAGGTATGAGGCAGAGCATGAAAGACAGCAGAGCCAAGGCTTTTTAATCTGGGGGTTTTTTTTGTTTGTTTGTTTTTTTAAAATATACTGGATTGTATCATAAGAACTGCTCTATATATGCTTTCCAGAGAGAAGCGGGCGGAACTTTCCATATAACATGTGTTTTGCCTTTTTCAAAAGTTTTTTCATAGACTTTAGCATCAAATATTTTTAGACAAGGCAACAGTCACTGTCTACAGTAGCTCTTTAAATGCTAGCCCTGGCTTGACAAGAGTTCAACCATATCAGTTCTCAGCAGAATACATGGAACAGATAACTGGTCCTAAAGCTATGAAGTGAAAAAAGTAGAAATTCTTCCTTCTAAAAATGAGGACAAAATGGAAGAGTTGTGGGTTTTTTCTCATGGTTCACCAAAACCAGCTGAAAAAATATTATTCATGGTGCCACTGAACATACTACATGTCCCCTAGTCTAACTGCTTTACTTCAGCAGTATGTAACTCTTTGGGTCATCTACTTTTTTTTCGTGTTCCAGTAACTGTCAAAGAATTTTAAAATGTGGAGAGAAAATCAAACCTTCTCTTTTTTCCTGTCAATTATTTTTTGCCTTTTTTTCTTTGTTCATTCTGTCTTCAGGGAGAAACTCCTATTCCATCCCTAAAGTGAGGAGAAACCTCTGAAGGAGCCCCTTTGATAATCTAGTCTGATTTCCTGTATAACATAGGTCATAGGACTTCTTTTTATCAATTAGCATTTGAAGTAAAAATCACTCTTTTTAATCTAATCCTAATTTAAATATTGTCAAGCAGTTGAGTAAGATCACAGCTCCTAGTGAGCTTTTCCAGTGGCTAATTATCCTGACTGTTAGGCTCAGAATTGCAGAATTTTATTTAGCTCCATGCTGTAAGCATTCATCTTCTCATCAGTTTGCCAGTTCTACTGAAGGTTCTATTACAAGAGTTTGTTTTCAGTGTAGATGCTTCATATTATGGTGATGTTTACTCAGAATTCCAAGTGATTGGTTGAATAATCATGGTTTAGTGAGTTAATGCTTTTCAGATGTGGTAACTTACAGTAAGTGTTTCGCAAAGTGACTGCACATGTAAAATAAAACTTGGGCTTAAATAATTTTCAAGCTATGTAAACTGAAGTAATTCAGCCATTTGTTACAGTTTGAAATACTCCCTGAACAAAATTTCCATGCTCCTCTTTGTGTTTTCTTAATTAAACAGACTGAACTTTTCAAATACCCTGCTATAAAAAAGGCTTTCCAATCTTGAACCATTTTCATGTGTGATTTGAATGCCCTGGTTTTGGTGTCCTCGTAACCCCTAAATAACAGAAATGAATTTGGTATTCCAGAATTTACATTGTTGAAAAACACAGAGATAATGCGTTCTTGTCTTATTTGTCATTTCCTATTTCCTAACATTTCAAATTCCTTTGAAATGTTAATTAAGAATGGCATTATTCTTTTGGCTTCAATACTGTATTAAATTTCATGGTCAGCTGATGAATTCAGATGACACCTCAGTCTTTTTCAAGATCATTTCATTCAGCACACAACAACCTATCAATGCAGACTGCTGAAGTATCGTTCTTACTAGAGGGATGAGGTTTTTGTCTTGTTTGGAGATAAAGTCCAATACAGGTTTACATAATTTTGGATGCAACATCTTTATTTGAGAAAGTGGTTTCTTTAATGTTGAAAATTCTGGGTATGTTTTAGAAGATGCAATCGGCTAGCACTGGTTACAAATGCTTTTTAGTCTGCGTGATGGATAGATACTTCAATCACTTTGACCTCTATTTTGACTTTGGTGGTCTTTAACCCATGTCATGTAATACTTTCCCTTCTTATGCTTTCAGTGCTGTTTAGGTTCTTGTTTTCTGCTTCTTCACTTGTTCTCACTCTTCTGCTATTCCCTAGTCTTTATTCTTTGCTTGGTAGTTTTTCAGTGATGGTATTCAGGTGACACAACGAATGAGAATGAGAAACTAGGAGCAGAACAGGTCCCTAGGACTATGTAAAGTTATAGCACTATAGTAAAGAATTTGTGTAGCCATGGGTTGAACTGAGGAAAGAAAAACATGTTTATAATAAAAAATAGATTTAACAATAAACGTTGTCTTGCTTTGTTCCCAATTTACTTGCCATTATAGTAACTTTAGATTTTAGTCTTAGCAGTATCAGTATTTTAACTTGGCTTTGATATCTTATTTGCTTTTCTAATAACACCCATAAAGGTAGACACAGCTACTTTATGCTTTCAGATAAGCACTTTGGATCAGAAACCACAGAAATGAAGATAACTTGGTAAAGATTTTTAAGAGTGCTTTAAAGAAATTAATAACTTTGTTAACTTTAAACAAAGTAGATTGCTCAAAAACAACAAAAAAATTTTCCTAATAATATGCTTGTTATATAACAGCATCCAGAAAACTAGTATATTAGAAATTAACAAATGAAGAAACTGAGAAAGAAGTAGAAATATTTTAACCTACTGGAATGTTTTGAAGTTGATTGAATAGTTTAAAACATCCTTAATCTGTTGTTGACATTTAAAATTATTAAATTGTAGAATAGTTTTCATTGGAAGGGACTTTTAAAGGTCACCTAGTCCAACCCCCCCCACACAATGAACAGGGACATCTTCAACAAGATCAGGTTGCTCCAACCTGACCTTGAATTTTTCCAGGGATGTGGCATCTACCACCTCTCTGGGCAACCTGTTCCAGTGTTTCACCACCCTCATTGTAAAAAATTTCTTCCTTATATCTAATCTAAATCTACCCTCTTTCAGTTTACAACCATTATTCCCTGTCCTATCACAAAAGGCTCTGCTAAAAAGTTTGTTCTTATAAGGCCCTTTTATATGTTTGAAGGCTGCAATCAGGTCTGCCTGGAGCCTTCTCTTCTCCAGGCTAAACAACCCCAACTCTTTCAGCCTTTCCTCAAAGGACAGGTGTTCCAGCCCTCTGACCATTTTTGTGGCCCTCCTCTGGAGCCACTCCAACAGTTCCATGTTTTTTGTGTGCTGAGTGCTCGAGAGCTGGACACAGTACTCCAGGTGGGGTCTCACCAGAGCAGAGTAGAGGCCGTGCTTCCCATGGTCAAGCTGGCCATGCTGCTTTTGATGCAGCCCAGGATACAGGTGGCCTTCTGGGCTGCAAGTGCACATTGTCAGCTCATGTCCAGCTTTTCATCCACTGGTACCCCCAAGTCCTTCTCTGCAGGGCTGCTCTCAATCCCTTCATCCCCCAGCCTGTATTGATACTGAGGGTTGCTCCAATCCAGGTGCAGGACCCTGCACTTGGCCTTGTTGAACATCATGAAGTTCACATGGGCCCGCTTCTTGAGCTTGTCCGGGTCTCTGCGGATGGCATCCCATCCCTCGAGTGTGCCAACCACACTACTCAGCTTGGTGTCATCTGCGAACTTGCTGAGGGTGCATTTGATCCTGCTGTCTGTGTCATTAATGAAGATACTAAACAGTACTTGTTCCCAATGTGGACCCCTGAGGGACACCAGTTGTGACCCATCTCCATCTGGATATTGAGCTGTTGACCACTACCACTAATTAATACTTAATTGAGTATTAAATTAATTCTCTGAGCTTTACTATAGTCAACAATTTACTGTATACAACAATTTTAATAAGAATGAAAGTGATTGTTTTAAGACTGGTAATTGAATAAAAGGCATGTGTTGTACATACAAACTTTCAAGTGCTTTAAAATCTTCTAGAAAACACAAGATAAGAGAGGTGATGATATAATTTACTCAAGCATTGGAAAATGGGGATAGCTTCTCTTTAAGAAACTGTATCACTAGGGGGAAACTAACATTTTGACTCTCAAGAATATCATGTGCTAAATCATGCAGTTTTAGAAAAGGTCAAATCTTTATTTGGAATATCTGATAGCATCCATTAATATACAGATATATTTAGAACTTTTAAATGTTTGAGATTTCTACTGAAGCTTGAGAAATAACAGGATGTCGCAAGAATAACTGGCTTATTTTCAAAGTTTGATTACCAAGAACCATTTTTTACAGAGATTTTTTTTTTTCCTGTAGGTACTCAAAGACATTATCAATGTGAAACTCAGGTTGTTTTTGAACTGCAGATCTAAGCTGTCAGAAGTGCCACTGAAGAGGTAAGTAGTTTATAGCTTTTCTTACAAGTATATGATCCTGCTCGGTTTGGAAAAACAGCCTTAACAATGTATATTCTCTTAAAAAATAAACAGTGGTTTTTGTTTCTGGATTCTTTTGTTGCATTAATTATTTTCTTTGAATGGAAGTCGAATGTTACCAAGCAGTTCACACTTGTTTAGAGAAAAATCCTAGTTCTAAGGTGTTCAAGCATGGGATCACAGGGAAGTGATCTAGGCCATCAGATGCACCTCTCAAACAGTCCTTAGAGAAATCATTGGAAAGTCTTTCACGCCAGTGAAAACTTGCAGAGGGAGATTGCCTGCCTAACTTGGTCACTTCTTACACTCCACTTACTGTGTAATGAATTTTACAGATTAAGTACGCTTAACTTAAAGATGAAATTCATCTGAGTAAATGTACTGTCTGCATTTGAAATCTCATTATAATTTGTTAAGAACATTATACCCTGGAAGTACCTGCCTTAAATTGAAGTTTCTTTTAACTGTCTGTAAAGACCAGGGTTCACTAACTCAGTTATAGACATTTACACTGAAGTGAATTCCCAGAGAGGATTCCTCTCCCTTTAAGAGAAAGGTTTAAGCACTGCCATCCCTGTGGCAGATATTTTACCTATAATCTTATGAGAGAGCGAGCTGATGGTAGTGCCTTCCCTTTAGCCAGCAGATTAGAGAATTAGTCACTTGCGCACAAAACGGAAGCCCTTAGTTTCTATTTGGTTTGAGAGGAGTTGAACTCGTACCTCTTACACTGCAGGAGAGTGTCTTAATCATCAGCCTTCTGAGTATCTTGTCTGAACATTGTCACGATCGCTTTTAAAGCTAGCCACTTGGTAGGCGTTAGTGCCTGGTTCTTTCCTTGTGCTTGGAGGAGGTGAGAGGAAGAAGTGTTCTGGCATCTACTTGGTGGGCAGGTTGTATTTTTCTTGCAGCAATGGTTTCATATGAAATGCATCCATACACTAGCCCAAATACTTTGTGGGAAAATTGCATTCCTCCTGATTGGTACAGACTTTCTTACCTTTTTACTTTTCGTAGTAATTAAATGTCCTTTTGTTTTTTCCCATGTGAAGCACTCGTTGCTTGCTGCTTTCACTCTCCATCTTCAGTGCTGTTCTTTCTCTGTTCTGATTCTTTTCATTTTGTTGACTATCATTAAAGGAAGGAAATAAAACATTGTTGTTGCAAGGATCTTTTACCTGTGGGATAAATAGAGTAAGTGTTGGAGAGGAGTAGACACACCTCTCCTTTCCTGTGCTCTCTGTCTTTGCTGCTGCTAGTGTCAGGAACTGTTCCCAAAGACTCTTTTCTACCAGCAGATTAGTCCTTCTGCTTAGTTCAGCGATACAGATTCTGAGAGTCCAAGGCAGTTCACAGTCAAGATGTTTAGATGCACCTCTTAGATATTTACCTTTCCAGCAGTTTAGAATGTTAATGGGAGCTATGCACTTTCCCAGCAAAAATTTATCAAAAGTGAATAGTTCTGTCTTCATCTACCAGCCCATTTGAGATGCTGTAGGTATTGTCTGACAGTACCCCACAGAACAGGGAGCTACCATGCCTCCAAACATAATTAATTTGGTAAACATTCACTATATTTTAAAGTATTTTAGAAGAACGTCATGTTTGGAACTTTATGCTTCAGTAAGTGTATTTTTTTTTTTAACACTGCTTTTTCAACAGCTTCTATCGTTTTGTTCTGGAACCAGAATTAACTTACGGGATCAACAAGCACCTTCCTTCTGAACCTATGGCAAAATTCCTAGAATTGCCAGAATCACCTCTTTTGACTCTAAACATGATCACTCCTGAAAGCTGGTTGGTTGAAGCAGTTAACAGTTCCTGTGATCTCGATAACATTCATTTACAGGATGTAAGTAATAGTTTGTAAACACTGTAATACTTGTGTTGGACCTTCTACCTCAAAAGGGAAATGGAAATCTTATGGGATTTTTGTCTTTTGTTTTCCAGAAATGCCTTCTGTGGTAATTAATTATATGGCAAATATTTTACCATTTTTATTTTCATCATCTGTGTTTCATATTCTCTCTTACTTTAAAAAAATCCCAAGTCTTAAAAGAAAGCAATGAAACAGAAAAAAATCAGAATGCAGAATTCAAGTAAAAGCAACTTATCTGCTGTGTTGAGCTTTACAATGCCTACGGAAATATTCTTTTTTTTTTAAATAAAAATAAAGGAATTAAGGGATTCTGGGTGCTAGCTTTCTATTTCTCTTTTTTTTTTAAATATTTTTGGTAATAATAGGTTTAACCTAGGTAAATATTCAAATAAACCAGAATATATTGTTGTTTATTAATACAGATAGAAATATATTTGACCCTTTTTTAGTTCACGATATATTTTTAATCCCTCTGCTCCAAAATTGCTAGATTTGTTTCAGTCACTAAACCGGTGCAAAATATTGAGGGTGTTTGATCCACCAAAGCTATGTATTTGGAAGGCGTGTTGTAAAAATAAAGGTTGGGATTTACCTTACCAAAGCTGAGATGCCTCAGCTTCCTCAACAGCCAATGGAGAGAAAGTCCCTCAAAACAGTGATTCATCCTCGTTACCTTAGATACCTATTTTAAAGTTGAGTCAAGGTCCTTCTGGCAGGGCCTTTCTCTTTTTTTTTTTTCTTATTTTTTTTTCTTTTTTTTCTGTGAGAGTTGAATTTAGGTAAATCCCACACATTTGTCATTGTAGTATGTTGCATTTCCCACATAGTTAAATGGCATGATTTATGGATGAAATGTTCCTTCCACAGATAAAAGGGATGGTTATAGCAGAATATGAGCTAGAATATATATTGCTTGAAGGCCATTGCTTTGATGTGACAACTGGACAACCTCCTCGAGGGTTACAGTTCACTCTGGGCACAAAGACTAATCCTGTCATGGTTGATACTATTGTGATGGCCAACCTAGTAAGTATTAAGTACAGAAATAGTCATGACAATTGCACACTCTTCATGAAAATTCTTTATGAGCTTCTTGTTCTTTGGATCTGTTTCTCTGTGTTGCAAGCTTAGTAATGCTAAAAGTAACAGGAGTATCCTGGAATTGAGACCATCTACAAAAGATTTGCATCTCTGAATTGCTGAGCTTTCCCCCCCACCTCTTCTGACCCAATGTAGGTTTGGATGTAGCCTAATTTTAGATCCTTACCTGAAGTGCTTGAACTGGGAGTCTTGATTGCCCTAAGTAGATGTTAGGAGGTGTTTATATTCAGATGGAGATTTCCCTAACAAATGTGAGGTGTGAATCACATTCTAATTGAAATAACCATTTTTGTTACACAATGATCCAGGCAAAAGAAGGTTCCTAGTTTAGATGCTTCAGTTAAGTGTGTAAACCTCTGCGGGACAAATCCACACCTGAAAATTGCTCTGGTTATCTGAAGTAATTATTTGTGGTTTTAGCAGGCTGTGGAGCAGAAGATCTTGTGGTTTCTGAAGCAAAAAATTTATTTTCTATTGGCTAAGGTAATTTGATAGGGAAGGATTAATTTTTATGAATAAGATCTGTTGCCTATCTGCCATTCTGTGTTCTCTTTAAATACTGTATCACAAGGAATAAATGCTTAATAAACTATGAATCTTTGAATTTATTTTTTTTTTACACAAGTACTGAATACAGTCTCAGTAGTAGAGGATTTTCGACATGATAAAACTTTTAATGTTTCTTCACATTCCAAAGCTTGCTTTGTCTGGCTTTCACATAGCTGTATGCAGTGTTTCTAAATGGGGAAGAAGCTGGTTGACTTGTAAAGTTGTTCCCGACAAAAATTCTAAGTTCCAAAGAAACTTTTCAGGTTAGGGTCAGTTTAGTAATTTATTTACTTAGTGCTCACTTACTGTTCTAGGTGGAGATTTTTGTATGCAACTCAAATTCAGCTAGAAACAAATGGAGCCCTGAAAGGCATTAATATAGACGTACAGGAAAGGTGATACTTGGTTGTGTCACTGCCGTGTTCCTTTCAGGGCTAGTATGACAGTAAGTCATGGTCACTAACCTGGCCTGCAGTACCAAATGTTAGATAATTGATGCTTGTATGTGTACATGGTTGATTCTGAAATGCTGACAGACCAAGTGACTGTCTTTCCCTTCTTTTCCTTAGGGGTATTTTCAGCTGAAAGCAAATCCAGGTGCTTGGATACTGCGATTGCGTAAAGGAAGATCTGAAGATATTTATCAGGTTTTTTCGTAAGTATTAATTTATCTTTTGGAAACACACTTATAAATGAATCTGAAAGTGCAACACATTTTGAAAAGATCTGACCATACTGAATAAAAATAAGCAAAAATAACATGGAAAAAAATAGAACAAGAAGCACATGAAGATTTGAAGTTTATATGAGATACCTTATTTCCTGGTAGTGTAAGTTAGTTGTTTGATTGCTCTGTGTGTTCTTGAAGGCATTGGGATATGTTAATGCATAATAAGCCGAAGCTGCTGAGCTAGACTTGCTGCAAGCAAAGTCTCTTACTATACAGCTACACAGCTACCAGACACTTGCCCTGTCAGTTCCAGGCATGGTTAGCATTAGCGTGCAACTGCCTGCACCAAATCCTGTAGAAATGTCACTCACTGTTTTGTTGATTAATATTTTGGCATTCCCAACATACTTAATATGCAATTCCAAGAATATGTCCACTGGAGCATTGGTAGCTCTCCAGGAGTGTCTTAATCAGCTGGAGCAAATGCCATCAATTTCCTTCTCTTTTTTTTGCGGATTTTTTTTTTTTTTTTCCAGCCCTAGAGTGTGCCTCTGAATGCTGTGTTATTGATGGGTGGCATCTTTTTTTAAAAGAAGCAGTATACGAATTTCAGCTCTAGGGTTTTTTCTTCAATTAATTTTGAGTGTTTCTTAGTCACCTAAGTCATCTAAGAATCATTGTGGTTACACCTTCACCTTAGGATTTAGAAGCACTTTCCAGGTCTGGACCCTGGCTGTATGTTGACTGTGCCGCACTTCCCTCTGTTGGAAGAAACCCCTGTATGTGGAAAGAAGTCATGTTGTACTCCAGTAACTGGCATTTAGTTGCCACCTATATGGCTTATAGATCTGTAATTTCCATGGTCAATTTTTGTATGAGGAACATGTGCTAGTCATTATTCCAATTATTCCTTAGAAGTATCATCTTTTTCTCATGTTTTATGTAACAGCATAGATCTGTAGCATATGATGGCTCTTGAAACTTTGGATCCAGTCCCTTCTAGAGGAACAGCATTGTTTTATTTTATTTCAACCTCAGTTCTTAAGTCCCCCCCCGGCACTGCCCTGTAATTCTCCGGGCTGAAACAGGTCTATTTTCTTATAAAATATTTGTTATTACTTGGAGTTCAGCAACACATAGTTCCATATGATGTTTATTCATCAGCTACTATTAAAAAATGAAAAAAATGGTGAACATGTTTTGAATATTTAGTTAATGTGTCAATTTCAGTGTTACAGTGTGGTGGTTTAACCCCAGTTGGCAACTAAGCACCACACAGCCACTCGCTCACCCTTCCACCCCCAGTGGGATGGGGGAGAGAATCGGGGAGGGGGGGAAGTAAAATCTGTGGGTTGACATAAAGGCAGTTTCATAGGATAGCAGAGAAAGAGGAAAAAAAAATTATAAAAGAATATACAAAATGAGCGATGCACAATGCCATTGCTCACCACTTGCTGACCGATGCCCAGCCAGGCCCCAAGCAGCGATCGCTGCCCCCCAGCCAACTCCCCCCAGTTTCTATACTGAGCGTGACGCCATATGGTATGGAATAGCCCTTGGGCCAGTTTGGGTCAGCTGTCCTGGCTGTGCCCTCTCCCAGCTCCTTGTGCCCCTGGCAGAGCAGGGGAAGCTGAAAAGTCCTTGACCGGTGTAAGCACTACTGAGCAACAACTAAAACATCAATTTTAGTTTATTATTCTCATACTAAGTCCAAAACACAGCACTATAGCAGCTACTAGGAAGAAAATTAACTCTGAATTAAGCTGAAACCAGGACATACAGGAAGAAATGTTAACAGGATATCAGGTTCATTCTATTTGTTCGCAATTTTCAATTTTTTTTTTTCTAGAAACCACTCACAATCTGTTGAAAAAGCAGAAAAACATAGCCTTTATCCTAAGAAGTTCACTTAATCGCCACCAACTGTAGATATATAATTTATCTAATTTAACATTCCATTCCTGAGATATATAAAATGATTTATGAAAGATATCAATGTAAAAGAAAAATGTAGTGAGCTATAGCTGAATTAAAAAATGAAACAAAACCACTCTGCTTTCTAGGTTGGCTCAAAGGAAACTTAAAACATCTGAGTTTTTTAAGATTGCTGATTTTCCCTAAGAAGTAATACAAATGAGCTTAATTGAGCCTAGCTAAGTTTTATGTAAAATTAATATTTGATGAGGAATCTAAACAATAACATTTATTTCATTTAATTATTACAAGCCATAGGCTTAGAGTACAGCAGCTACGGTATGTTTGGGAGGCTGTACCAGGATCTTTGCTATTACTTTTAATGATATCAGTATTAATGGTATTAAATTGCTATCAGAACTCAAGCAACTATTTGATGGGATGGAATTTTGCCAAGAGGCACTGCAGGATATTCTCCATCCTCATACACTAGTCAATCGTCTCCTGTTGAACTGTGAGATGATCTGTTTTCCTTGCGGCACAGACCTGTACATTATAATAACAGTTTTAGGAGAAATACAGGAATTTGAAGTTACAGCATGTTTTACACCTCAGTGCTTATTTGCTTCTCTTATAGTAGCATCTAATACAAATGCAAGTAATTTATTTTTACTCTGCGTAAATACACAGCTTTTGAAATATGCTTCTTTTTTTCCCCCAAACACTGCTTCTAACAAGGATCATTATTTTGAAGCAGTCACACTTGTAAATCAATTTGTTATTAATAAATTACTATGAATACTAGGAAGATGAAAATTTGTGTACTCGGCAACAGTCTGAGCACTGTTTATTATTGGAACTTTGATTCTGTGGTGTCAGTAGGAAAACAGGTAGGTATTGCAAAATAAAACTTAGCAGAAAATAGTTTATATATGAAGAGGGGTGGTGTGTGTATATATATGCTCCTGCTGAATTTGTAATTTTTAAAAAGGCAGGTAGATCCAATTTATTACATTTTTGTTTACAAAATTACGTTACATTTGATGGTATGCAGACTGCTTAACTGAAAGTTGTATCTTTTATAATTTGGGCACAGAGGGGTTTTTTTGTTTGTTTGTTACGAGAATTTAAAGGGTCGCCATTTGTTGAATTCAAATACCTTTTTTTTCCCTCCATATGGAACATTATAAATTATATTTATATTTATTTGTATTTATATTAAAAGTATGTAGTGTTTTGAAGCATTTTAAAGCTGTGACCTAAATAGTCTGCTGGACATGTTTAGTCTTCTATACCAGTTATATAACAATAAAGTAGCTATTGTTAAACATTTAACAGTGCTGTTCAGTATGCAAGACATTTTGCTTGGTTTTAAAAAGGAAGTTGTGCCTACTTTCAGTGAGTTTACAATGTTACACTAACAATGTTCAGTACCTTTTCGACAAAACACAAAATCCTTATTGGATTTGTTAAGGCAGTTTATAAATGGTGATCCCAGTTCTTCCAAACCCCAGGTCACATTCGAAACCTGGTTCACATAATTGCTCATTTGAAACAGGCATCTGTTACGTGAATAAAATTACAACATGCTGAATATCATATGGATAGAAATGGAGAAAGGAGGAGAGCTCCTGTATAAGATTCGCACTGATTTAAAATTAGAGGACAGTATGATGGACTCTGTTTTCTTTCAGAGAGATACCTACCTAAAAACAAGGGGGTTTTGGCTGTAAGTAGCCATTGAACAAATAGCTGGGTGGCTAGGAATCGAAATGAAGAGAGGCACTTGGTCAGGAGAAGGAGTTACCATAACGTAATAGCAGGAAGTATAGAAAGATGCGAATGGAGAAACAGATAAAGTTCCAAGGTAACTAATGGTAACTGTCGCTATTTTCAGTACATTTTTCATCCTGGGACAGAAATCCGTCGCACCGAGTGCTGCACGGAGTAAAACAATTGGCGCTCGGTAAAGATGGAGCCAACAGTGAGGGAACCACAGAAGAGATTTGGGGAGACAAAGCAATCTTACTAAATTTGCAGCCAAACCAAACATTTTGAGAATATGGTAAAGACTTTTGGAAAATCCATCTTCATCAGCAGTGCTGCAGAGCTAGCTACAGAATTCGTAACATAGAGATTTTGGGGTAACAGAGTGAATAATAGAGAAAATTTTGATTGTGTAAACCCTGAGGGCAAAAATGGGAACACTGTGCCAACTGCTGCCATTTCTGCTGTCAACATTTTGTGTTTGGCTCTAGTTTTACTCTTTTAGAACTTTTTAATGACATGCTTTATTTAAAATGGAGATCTGTGCCCTTTTATGTTGAGTACTGTACATCCCTGTGCTAAAAAGACAATTCTTGGACAAGTGTTCATAAATGCAGTATTTTTAAAGTGTGAAAATGAAACTAAATCAGAGAGTAGAAAAGTTGAGATAATCCTGAACATGGTTTTGTGCCAGAATCAGCCATCTCTGTGAAACTTAGCAGTCATAGGCTCATTTTACAGAAATGTATTAAATAGAAAATTCAGATAAGTAATATGGAACAGATTGAAACAAGATTTTAATATTTCTGTTTTCTAGGAAAAAAAAATAAATCAGGTCAAGCCTAAGGGGCAGCAGATTACTTTTCTTAAACGAATTTTTTGTACGTGTAGCCTTAGCAAGAGGAAACCACATAATGCTGTTAAAAGACAGAAAGGATTGAAGGAAAAATATATGGGCTATTGAGGTATAAAAGCTATAAAATTTGAGAATTATGTTAACAGAATTACGTACTGTTAGTACAGTTCTGAAATGCCTGAATGGCTTTAAACAGATGTTCAGTAGGGCAAATGTTCATGTGGTGCCTTGCACAGCCATGCCTTTAGGGGTACAGGTACCAAAGCCAACCAGTTGAAAGCCAATCTTTACTATCTCAGCACTGTGATGAAGCTTTCCCTATTCTTTTTACAGCAGATTTATTTTAAAAGTACATTTAATGCCGTCACACAGCAATTTCTAAGGTGTTTTCCGTACTTGAAAAATAAAATGTGGTTTAGTGTCTGAATGTAATATATACCTATATAATATATAATAATGTATTCAGCTTTAGGTTGCTGCATTTTTTCATTGATTGATAAAATTTCCTGTGAAAATCCAAGCTAAAAAGTGAGGGCTGCCACTGAGGACAATGTCCAGTGACGAATAAAACTCAGAAAGTTTCTGAAGTTAAGATATAATTAGGTGCAAGTGAAGAAATTTTGTTTCTATAAATATCAGCAGTCCTAAACCTTATACTCTAATTAAACACAAGTAATAATGCATGTTTTAATGAGTCAGTATATTTGCCTGTTTTTTCTTGTTTTTTTTTTTCTCACAGCCATGAAGGAACAGATTCTGCAGCTGACCTGACAGATGTTATTGTGGTATTAAACAACTTCAGAAGCAAAATTATCAAAGTCCATGTATGTAAAGAGATCCCTCTTTTGTCTGCAGTATTTCCTTATCTGAAATATGATTCACGCTTACATGTCTTAGGCTATATTTAATTGGAAGATGTATACTGAAATATATAATTTAAATTTTGTATAATTAGAGAAGGGTGTGCAAATTAATGTAGTTAATTTGATCCAATCAGTTTATACTAATTGCATGGGAGATTGTTAAATAGCTGTTAAAATAATACATCCGTGTGCATGACATAGGCAGGGTTTATCTCATCTAGCTTAAGGTGTCTAAGAGTGTAGTCTAGGAGCCTTAAACTCTCTCTCTGCTTAGTAGAATGAGAAAGACAGTCCACAGGACTGCTCCTCCCAGCTCACATAATGTATTTAAACCAAGGGGATGACCTTGAGACATCCAGTTCTCTCCTGTGACTGGGGAGGGATTTTACGTGACATCCAGATACCAGAGTGGAAGTTAAAATTAGGTATGTTGAATTCTACCTTAAGCTCCCAAATTTGTGTAAATGAAATTACATTACTTTCATTCTTAAAGATGTATCAAAAAGAGATACTGAAACATTAAGGAGAAAGAACCTCATAGTATTATATGTTTTCCACTATTTTCTATATAACATTTTGTGTAGGTGTACTTGGTATGTCGTATCCTAATTTTTGAAATTGAGAAGGAGAGAGAATGATGTAAACATAGGTACAAAAGGAATTTTTAAAACCACATATATGAGTCTCTCCCCTAGTCCTGTACCTGAAAGTTTCCAGAACGTGGAGAAAATGTGTAACTCCCTGGAGCGTGATGAGCCTGCCTTTAAACCACAGAGAAAGGGTAGAAGGGTGCCATTTGAGTCAAAATAGGAAAATTATTCTGTGTGAAAGATGTTGCTTATTAAGCTTATGACTAGAATATGTAAGCTCTATCATTCAGTTGAACTGTAGAATCACTTCAGTGGTACCTAGGATGTGGCTTCGGAAGCATTAGCTAAAAAGATGCATGATTTAGCGTGAACAGAAAACTGTAAGTGTTAGCTTGACAGTATAAACACGTGAAATTAATAGGGTTAGAATCAAATATGTTCAAACATGTAGTGTTTTAGAAGCTGCTTAGGTTTCAGAAACAATTAGGGTTCTTTTAATCAAGGAAATTAAGGTCAGCAAACAAAATTAATTTGGAGCCTTTATTAAGTATTTGGGTAAGATAGCAGAAATTGCTTAAATTGAACAGGAGAGCTTATGTTTCAGCGACAGATTTGCCACTTTCTGCATGTGAAGGGCTTATGAGAATCACAGTTTCCCTTCCGGTAAGTTCCATGCATGGTGCAACATGCTGCTACGCTGCTTCTGCCAGCTAATGGCTGGACCACAGACTCACGAGGGAGGAAAATGAGATACGATTCCCCACACTTTTAGTTACTGTTTGCATAAAGAAGTGCAGAAGGCTTGAACATGTGGTTTGATTTATTAATCACCATTTAATTTTTCATAACTGATTACTTTTCTTCTCATTACAGTAAGTTTTGTACATAGTTTAAAAGTATGAAAAGACATTTTTACTGTTCAGTTTAATGCAGTTCAGTAAGCATTTTACTGAAATACAAACTGGTAAGTTTCAACTTCACCATTGAAGTAGCAATTATTATCAACTAACTTCCCGAATTACACAAATACATTTATTTTAATGTCTAGGTACAGAAAAAGCCTGATAAAATGAATGAAGATCTCCTTACTGATGGAACAGGAAAAAAAGGAAATTGGGAATCAGTTACAAGGTAATGCATAATTTGCTTGTACTTTAACCGTGCCAGGACATGTTTTTTATTACTCATAACATAAGTGTTTCTTAGTTGATAGTGATACAAATATATAAAAAAACTCCCCAGGGGATTTGTAAAATAAATAAAAAGGGGGACAAGACAAGCTATGATGTCATGCACATCTCATTATTTATTTCCTTTTTAATCCCTCCTTTGCATTTCTAGTTTTGTTCACTTTCTCCATTGGCATTATTTTTATTTTGTTGTGGCAGCAAACCAGTCTCAATGTGAAAATGTCAGCTAGTAGTGTGGTACTCAGATGTATCAAAAAGCAGGCTACAATGCTGCTTCTTTGCTGCTAGACATAATTTCTGAAAGCTCAGGAAGTGTTTTTGTCAATGAAATACCTTTTACTTTAACGTTTGAGTCCTATAAATAATTGTAATAAATGTCTCAAGCTTTATATTTGTGGCCAATAGCATTGTAGTATTTCTAATTTGCCATATACCATTGTAAAATTTTGTTTTCAGTTGCTTATACTGTTGCTCATGTTGCATGTGGGTGGTGTGGATCAGGCTGATTTTTTTAATTTTAATTTAGTTTTTATTAATAAGATACATGAAATTTCCTATGAAATTGTTGTATCATTTTTGAGGATGAGATAAGGGCAAAAAAGGATGTTTCATCTTTGCTTAGAAAAATAAATTTAGTTTTTTGGGTTTTGTTTTTTTTTTTTTTTTAATAGACTAGTATATCTGTGCTGTGGATCAGAACATGGGGTGTTGTATTATTTTCCAAGACATGTTAATTATCCTTTCGAGAGCATTTCATTCAGAGGACCTTTGACCAACGTATTTGAGAAACAGTGGCCTGGATGCTCTCCAAGCATTCTTTCCTTGTAACACTTCAGAGACCTTTTTCATCTCAAAAGAAACATCTCAAAAAGATAATGTTCTCAAGTGTGAAG
Organism: Scopus umbretta; assembly: GCA_013400535.1. NCBI lineage: Eukaryota > Metazoa > Chordata > Aves > Pelecaniformes > Scopidae > Scopus > Scopus umbretta. The sequence continues at coordinate 21,302 of VZTL01014304.1, forward strand.
ATTGGGGTGCTGGCAAAAGTACTTGCTGAATTCCCAACAATTTGATGAGTTAGTTGTTCTCAGTCTTTCTTAATGTCAAAGAAGAATGAGCTTCGGTCTTTACTCTGGAATGCTGGCAACACAATAAATTCATTAACTCTTTCAAAGTGATGATAATTCCTCTTCTGGATCTTCAAGGCTGTTGTCGGGGGAACTTAATTTGCAATACATTGTTTCCATACTAGACTTCATCCACTTTGCAGGAAACACTCATTTTTGCTCTTGGAAAGTCTGATTTCCAGCACAGGTTGTTTCTGCAGTATGCTACCAAGTGCTAAGCTGTCATGGCTGTATAATTGCAAAGGCAAAGAACTGAAGGTAATGCCTTCTGAAATAACCAATTCAGGGCTAATGTCTTGACTGTGTAAACAACTTAATCCGAGTAATCCAAGATTTTTTTGCCCTGAAAGAAAAAAGAAATTGCAGTAGCTTTGTCCATAAGTACCTTTAAGCATTCAAGATTTATCATCAGTGTAAAGCCTGATTCTGCCCTCGTTCAGGAGAACATCTTTGGACTATAATTCAGCTAGTAAGAAAGGGATAACGTTAGTATAAAGACTTTCTGGCCCCAAATGCCTGCTGCGAGATTCAAAAAAGGTTTTCGTCTATTTTCAGTAGCTGTGGCAATGGTTGTCAGTCACAAAGACTGTTGAAGAAGATACATGAAAAGGCGTAGCAGTTCTACTTTATCTAGTAAACAGTTGACTCCAATTAATCCTCAGCACACACGTTTCTTGGTAGATCCAGAGCTGGCTTCTGTTTCAGCTTTATCATCACTTCTGACAAGGCCTCTTGTATCTCAAGTATCTGGACATCTTATTGAGTCTCTGTTGCTGATTTTATGTTTATCACCATTTATCCACAGATGATTTTACTGTTACATTATTGACTATATTCAGAAAGCCTTCCAGACTACTATACTACAACTCTCAAAAAAATTTTTCCTGAATCCACAGGTCAGGGAAGTGGACCCACGTTTCTGCACAAAGGTGTCCTCTTTTGCTGAATGACATTAGTTGAAGGAATTTTTCATCATCTTCAAGCTTCCCACTTCTAATGGGCTGCATGAAAGGATATATGTGCAGTGGTGAAAATCTTAGCTCCCTCTTAGAAGGTTGCAAGGCCAGAAATCTCATGATCTTTTAGGTCTAGTCTTTTTTCACAGTGGGTTGGTTCATCAATGTGCATCAGGTACAGAGCTTGGCTGGGCTGTTGAAGCCTCTCACCCAATAAAGTTTATTTGCTCTTGCCGTTGATTCGAGGTTGTGGCTCAGGGGCAGGATTTGAGGCCTGCTGTTTGTCTGTCACCTTCTTTCTATCTAGAAAATTATCAAATAACCTTCCTCTTTTATATCCCAGAATGAAAAATATAACCTGCCAGCACACTGTTGGTTACAGGAATCATTGTGTGCTTTGACAGGGGACACATGTGCATACCACATTGCCCAAGTGCTTTCATAACTGAACTGTCCTTCTCCAATTGACTGCATTTCCCATGTGACCTCACAGGTTAACCCAGCCATCTTCAGAGCAGCTTGTTCCATTCAGAAGATCTCTGCTTTTCTAAAGCTTTGCATAATCAATATTTTCAAGATCCTTGCATCAAAAACGATTTTCTTTTTCACATCTGTCTGTGTAGTCACATGCGGTGATGGTTGCATTGTAAAGAGCTTGAGGTTCTTTCAGCCTTGCTATCACTAAGTGTAGGAAATGGGACAGAAAGTCAGAAAGACAGAAGAGAGACTGCCTGGGATGGTGAATGGCAGTCTCTTTAGCCTGTGAGAACTTAGTGCTAGTTGAGGGGTTGTCATCTTCAGCGATGTCACACCGTGCAGTCAGTGCCACTCCAGTGATCACAGAATCATAGAATCATTAAGGTTGGAAAAGNGCTGGGCAACTTTCCAGCCACTCTTCCCCAAGCCTGTAGCATTGCATGGGGTTGTTGTGACCAAAGCGCAGGACCCGGCACTTGGCCTTGTTAAACCTCATACAACTGGCCTCGGCGCATCGATCCAGGTTGTCCATATCCCTCTGCAGAGCCTTCCTACCCTCGAGCAGATTGACACTCCCGCCCAGTTTGGTGTTATCTGATGTCCCTTTCTTTTGTGTTTTCTATAGTCCTGATCAGGTAGGACTATGATAATATCTCCTCGTTCCATTGCTGAGTGAAAAGAACATGGGTTTCTCAAAAGATTGTTCACACGACTTTGCACACATTGCAAACTTCTGAGATTTCAGCTTTGTATTAGTGGAGTGATGTGAATTCTTTTAGATGTGTCAGAGATCTGAGACTTGTCTCATTTGTTCGTAGAGATTATGAGGGATACTTATTTTTATACTTTTTAAAGTATACTTTTAAAAGGGATCTAACTAGAAGAAAAATTAATAGGAGTGACTCACACAATCCAAGTGTGCGAGGAGTGACTCACCTCAAAAAAACCCAACAAACTATTGAGGTGAACATCCAACAATATCGAGCCTTACTGTAACCAATTTGGCTAAGGCAGCCTTTGCAGTTATGAGATGTGTGAAACTGCTCTGAGGGAGGCTGCAGCCTCCATCCCCTAGCTGTTTGTGCTGGAAGGCATCCATGATTAAAAAACCAATCCTGGTAGACTTTGGTATTCAAAGCAAGCAAACAATGCTGTGCAGCAGAAACAGAAAACCTCTCGACAGTGTACCTTAAAAATCTAGGGTGGCTTTTAGGGAGAGTAATTGGATGAATTTAAGGAAGAATTCAGCAAGTATGAAAAAAAAAAAAACTTGGGAAATCCCATCACCACAGACCTTTGAATGTTATGAGAGTATTCTGCGAAAGGCTACTGCTCCTCAGTCTTGTCATTTGCTGTTGGTAACATACTGGGCTAAATAGGTGGTTTGGCCTGGTGGGGCCATCTTTATATTATGTTCGGTCTGTATTTTAGAGTATACATTCAGCTCAACCACCTATGGGGCTGCACAGACCTCAGGAATATGCATTGGTTCTTGTGATGTAGAATGCACATGGGTGAAGCTTGAAAAAGAACTGTTACTGATTTTGAAAAGAACCAGTTCTCCAGATACTTTGTGTGTGTGTATGTCTGATTTTTGCTCTGATTAAACACAGAGTTCTTGTCAAATTTGGGTTCTGTTTGATTGAAAATATTGGAGACTCATCATTTGTCCTGAGTGACTGGGTGTGAGGCGCTGTTTCCAAAAGATTTTGGTATCATAGGCATGTACAGTGGGAGTAGAATATCAGTGTTTTCAGTTACTGTAGGATGAGTATTTCTTTTATGTATTTTCTTACTTTGGATCCTTTGCGAGCTTAATGGTAATGTAGTATTTTTATATAATAATTTGGCGTTTTTTTCTTAGATTTTCAGAAGAAATGCCAACAGAAGAGAAGGAAAAGAAAAGTGATATTCTTAACATTTTTTCAGTTGCTTCAGGCCATTTATATGAACGTTTTTTAAGGTAAGGAAAGGTAAAAGCGAAACAAAAATTTTGTAGGGGTACTGTAAACTTTCATCCTAAAATTAAGCAGCTTGAAGAAACTGATTTTTTTAACAAAGTGTAAAGAATAAACTGTTAAAACATAGAGAAGTTTTATACGGTGTGGACCAAATTCATCTTTGTTTGGGAACGAAGTGATTCAACGTATAGATGTTCAAAAATACCAGTATTATTCTTTGAAGAAAGAAAAATGTTCTCCATGTCTTTCATGAGTGCATCTGCAAAGTATGAACATAAAGGATGAAGTTCAGCCTCTCTTTGTAAAGACATAACAGCAGTGACTCCATTAGAGTTGTACTATTTGTTTAGTCCAAGCTATAGGTACTACTATATGCACGTATGGCCTTACTCACCTCCGTGTTCATTGAATAAACAATGATTACTTTGAAGCAATTCTTACAGTCTTGCCTAATCTGTTCACAACCATCTCTGCTACTTTTCTGATTTCTTTGAGTACTTGTCTACAGGTGTCAGATTTAGTGACTTTCCTATCCTAAAATGGAATTTTTCATGCGTATTTATTTGGATAGTAGTATTTTGTATGTATTGATTTTTATTTCTTAGTAGTCTGACACAGTTTAAACATCTGCGTTTCTTTCCTTCAGCCAACCTTCATAAAGAGAAAGACTTGTTTATTTTTAAAGAGACAAAAATTAATTTTAAAACATTCTACATGCTTCTTTACCTTATTTTAAAGCTTATTATTTCTTGATTTTTAAGGCAGGTTTGACCTCTTGTAAGGCATTGCTTATCTGTCTGGTTACACCAAACAAATACCACCATAGTAAAAAAAAAAAAAGAATCTAAAATAGTGATTTTTGCAGTTATCAAGGGTTTTCTGAAGAGGATCTTAACTTGAACTATGCTTTCTCTTTTCTGCTGTTTTTAATTTCAGCAACCTATTAAACTCAAGGAATGCATTTCTAAAATAAGTTATCTCAGTAGGTATTAATTAATAAGGTATTAATCGTTATTCTAATTTTGTCAGGCATCTCTCTTAGAATGAAACTTGTTAACAGATCCACTTTTGAAATTGTGCCTTCTAGCTGATCTGGATCAAATAAATCCATCTCAAAGTGGTCTTGAACACATGTTCTTTAAAGCTTTTAATTCAAAATAGACAGACATTTCTGCTTAAACTGGGTTAAAGGAGATTATACTTGGAAAGTTTTAGGACTTTTTAGGTGCAGTTGAAATTTAATGACCTGTGTGTATTTGTTTGTTTATTATAGACTTATATTTCCACAGAATTATGATGCTTTCTGTCCTACGTCACACAAAAACACCAGTTAAATTTTGGTTTCTGAAAAACTATCTCTCCCCAACATTTAAGGTAGGAGAACCATCTTCATTTTATTATTTTTTTTCTTAAAAATTTTAAGTAGCTTTAAAAAAAAATATATACAATTAAATAATTATATAATTCAAATTAAATATGCCCCATTGGAAATGATCTCTGAATGCACTGAATACCAATAGTTTTAAAAGTCTTGTGTGTAAGGTTCTTCTTTTCTGGAACCCAAAGCCCAGTTACATAATATAATAATTTGTTCTCTTCTGATAGTCTCCAAGAGCTTGAAAGAAATGCTTTTTATATTTACATAGCTGAGGATACTGCTAGAACTAAAGAAACATTTTAAAATCATAATTTTTGTAGTCAGTAAGGCCAACACAGCTGCAACTGTTTCAACATTCCCTCTTTCTCCTTCTGAGTCCTTGCGCATCACATACATGTGCAACTAATCGTTTTTTCGTTTTTCTAGGACGTTATTCCTCACATGGCTCAAAAGTATGGTTTCAAGTATGAGTTAGTACAGTACAAGTGGCCCCGCTGGCTTTATCAACAGACAGAAAAACAAAGAATTATCTGGGGCTACAAAATCCTTTTCTTGGATGTTCTTTTCCCTTTGGCTGTGGATAAAATAATATTTGTTGATGCTGACCAGGTAAGAAAAAATAATACTGTATAAATGTATGAGGAATTCATTTTGGCTTGAATTGATCCAGTTCCATTTTGTGTGGCCATTTTATTCAGATGTTGGTCTCATAAGGCTATTGCAGTTCTACAAGTAGAACCAGTGGTGTTGCAGAACACGGAATACCATAATGTCACTTGTCTTTAGTCATGTAGAAATTAAATGTCTCACTACACTGAGTTGCCCTAAATTGCCTGTGGTGAGAGAAAGGCACCTGGAGAGGTATGTGCGATCTTAAAGGTGCGTTTCACCTGAGGCATGTTTGAGTGATTCAGTCTCTGGGCTGATTGTGAGAGGGCTTCTCCACTCACAACGAGAAGGGGTCTGTGGCGATTAGTTTAGACCATTTGAACAACTTCTAGGTGGCTGAATTTATTCAAGATCAATCCTGTCTCTGTTTTTCTTAAAATTGTTTGCAGTCTTTCACTCAGAAATGAATACTGTATAATATACTGAAAGTTAATATGCTGTCTCAAAGAGACGAGACTTTGAAGATTCTGTCACATGATTATTAAAAATCTCAGAACAAATATTATGTGTCTTGGTCCTTTTCCGAAGCTTGAGAATAAACTAAATTTAGATGTAGCAATGTAGACTGCAACTTTCTGCAATTTCGTCTGGTTACACTAGTAGTACTGGTTGTCTGTCCTAACTACTCTAAGGATTATTCTGTACTTTGAAACAGCTAAAACTTATTTATCAGTGGTAAATGAGTTTAGTGGGATTTGATGGAAGAATGATTGATTAGTAAATAAAGAATATTTGTAAAAGTCCTTATAACCTATTTTTAAGAGTACATTATTACTAGATACAAAGATTTTTCAAATGACATGTTAATTTTGGAGTGCCCAAGCTAATGTAACAAATAGGAAGGATTTTTCTAGAAGGGAGATGCTCAGTAGATTTTTTTAAAGTTATATTCCTGCATGAAGGAGTTTTAATACTGGGCAACCAGAAACACTGGTCTATAAATCAAAAATACTTCGCTTGTTTTATTTAATTTACTTACGAAATGTGTTCCACAGATGGCCACAGAATAAACACCTTTTTTTGCTAGTACTGTAATTTGGTATATGTCATTCCAATGGAATACTTTATCTGTACTCCACTGTTGTGTCTCCGTTTTTTTTAAAATTAAAATTAAACTTAGGAAGCTTGCTGCCATAATTACCCTCATAAGCACACCTTAAAAAAGGTATTAAATTATAGAAGTAAATATATTTTTATTTTTATTTAGATTGTGAGAAGTGACCTAAAAGAACTCCAAGATCTAGATCTAAATGGAGCTCCCTATGGATACACACCTTTCTGTGACAGCCGTAAAGAAATGGAGGGATACCGTTTCTGGAAGTCAGGATACTGGGCATCACATCTTGGGAAAAGGAAATACCATATTAGGTAGGATAACTCTTTACATATTTTTGCGGAGTTTGTGAATTTGATTAAAATTGTCTTGGTATTGATCACTGAGGCATTCAAAAGCAATTCCCCTATAGTCATTCTCAGCAAGAGATGAGAAAGGCATGAATGCTGATGACACATTGATTTCACTTTTTTTATCGTAGCTTCAGCTACTTAATTAAAAAAATATTCCTTTAGGATGGGAACACTTTTTGGTTTCTTGTTATTTTTATTAATGTTGTCAAAAAGAAGGTGAAACTCCACAAATCTTAATTCCTTTTTTTTTTTTTTTTTTTAATCTTTGTAGTGCCTTATATGTTGTGGATCTTAAGAAGTTCAGAAAGATTGCGGCAGGAGATAGGCTCCGGGGCCAGTACCAGGCTCTTAGTCAAGATCCAAACAGCCTGTCAAATCTGGATCAGGTATGTATGGGTTTAAGCAATGTAGGTTTTACGTTCTTTATCTTTTTTAATATACGTGGAATCATTTTGTATCTCTCTGTCTCTCTCTGTCATGTAATTCTGAAACTATTTGCCCTTTACTGATGTTCCAGCAAATTTTCAGGTGTGCATATGAGCACAGTTCAGAAAACCAAATAATTATTACCTTAAAAAATTGCTTAATATGGAAAAGGAGGAAAAAACAGCATAGACAAATGTATTGCACTGCTGTTCTTTATTTGTAGATGTTCTTACATGCATTTGTGTTTTTCTAATGATAATCTTACATTCTGATAATGGTAATTATGTTCTTATTTAAGGGGGTGCAAATCACAAGCACGTAAGTAGATCCCAGATGTACTCAAATTTATTCTTTTCTTCTGTAGTAGAGGCTCTTTAACTCAGCAGAAGATTGATAATACAGCTCATCCAATTTCTGCCCGAGTAAATAATAATTTTATTCATGTCTCTCTTTGGGTGAACTTCAGAAAGCTTAGTAAGTGAGATTGTCCCTGCTTTTGTAATTTTCTTTGTGGAATTACTAAAGCACAAAAGGTTTGTACCTATCGCAGTAAAGGGATCCTAGAGTAGCAAAGCCCATGCCTCTCAGTGCCTCACCCTCTCAAATGCCCCTTACCCCCTTACTCTGCAAGCGAGCTTCTCTCGTGCGCACCTAAGCACATTACCACCACTTGCATTTTTTCCAGAAATAAAATCAAAAATTGAAAATAGCAGTTCTTATACTGGACCAAGAAAAGTGGAAATAGAGCCACACTACAAACTCAAACTAGGCTGGACACAAGGAGTTGGAGCAGCCTTTAAACTATGACCGTTAAGAGCAAAAGACCGATATAACAGCAATAGTCAGATTTTTACCTCTCTTTTCTAGACAACAGAATGAATTACCGGCCCTGTGTCACACACTCGGAGAGCTCTGGTGTGATGAGCTGCGTTTTTCAAACATAGCCTTACCCATACGTACCAGGTGTCTTTCAGAAAGACCTTGAAGATTCAGAAGCTGGTTACGGGGCTTCCACCGTAATGCTGCTTCTCAGAAATAGTCATTAGTTTTATCTAATGATCCCAAAATATTAATAGTATGCATCTTTTGATTTTAAGATTCTTACATTTTCAATGACAGGTTTCATAGTTCATAGCATATATCTCTTCTCAATCTGTTGGATCAAATCAAAAGCCACTTAGGTACAGCTACCCTTCCCTCAGCACGTCAGTGCTCAGAGCAGACATTAAGGTAGCTAACTCTTGGCAGAATGGAATTGGAATGACTTTGGAAAGGGAAATATTTCAAAGTAATGTTTTCATAGTAATCTGCTTTCTGACTGTATTGATAGGAATCGCTTTGTCTTTATTCCTACTACTTACGCCAAATCCAGCATCATTCCTAGAAATAGAAACCACAGTGCGGTATTTTTACAAGGGTCCTGGAGAGCTTTTAACTACTGATACAGATGCATTATGATAACTTTATTTTTATTTGTGTTTTAAATATCTGGCTGGAGTGCTCCCTGCCCTTCTCAAAAAAGAAGCAGTCTCAGCTCTTTGCTCATCTGCCAGCATTGCTGCCGTCATGGGTGGTAGTTAAGGTTATGTTAATATAAACCGCAAAGTGGAAGTACCTAGTGTGGAAAGAAAGGTAATTTTAAATGCCAAGAATAGTGAGTAGAGAACTCCTGGGGAGAAAAATTACGCGTGATAAAAACTAGATTTCCGGTACAGCCTATTTAATTGTTCTTTTTAAAGAGAAGCATGAAAATGTCTGTATAAAGATGACAAAACAAAGTCATACGCTAATACCAATATTTATACTAATACCAATTCATTAAAAACCAGGTAATTAACCATCTTTTTCTTTACTTAAAGAACAAGATCAGCTGAAAGGAATGTAAGAGTAGAATCTTTTATTAAGAAGAAATGTCTTTATACTTTTAAATTGAGGTTTTATTTTCTAATAAAGATGCTGCTGTAGTTGAGTCACCCTTTAAAATTGTGTAGGTTTTCTGACTAAATGTGAAAACAGTCGTATTGCAAATCAAATTGAAGAATAACTTTTAAATGTTGTTTGTGAAAGTCTAGAAGACTTTCATTTCAGCACTTTACATATTTCGAATGAACAAGGATTTTAGCACTGACGGTAAAAACTCTCTGTTCTCATTCATTTTCTGGTTCGTGAGTATTTCCTCTCTGATCTTCCAGATGTATTTTAGTGGTTTTGTGGATAAATCACTTTCTTCTGAAAAGATAAGCAACTTTTTGTTTAGTGGTTTTTGGTTTTGTTTTTTTTTTTATTCTATTTACTTTAAATCCTGGAGCTAGCAGCTGCCTTTCTACTTTCTATGCCATATAACCAATTTGTAAACTCACAACTTTGAGAGTTACCATAGCAACTCGGGAGTTGTGATTTCATTTAGAAAGTCAGAGAGGCACAACAGAAAACCAATCTCTTGTCTCTTGAAATTGAGATGGTGATAAACCATTTATAATATCTTCCAGAGATTCGTAGAATTGAAGTTTTTCAAAAAAGAAAGCATTTCATTAATGTTGAATGTCTTGACTCTCAGTATACTTACATTTGATGTAATTTTCCCATACTAACATCTATATTTGAATTAAATTATATGCCTTTTATAGTGCAGCTATATTATTTTATTCTGTCACATTGAGCAACGTGAATCAGCAAAATAAGATGTGACTAATACTTATTTGAGTAGTGTTGTTTATTTTTTAAGTATAACGTAGGAGTTGCACGTGTGAGGGAGCTTGCGAATGGATCCACAATGACACCTCTTATTTTTAACTATGGCCAGAGCACATCCCGTGTTCGACCGCCTGAGGTTTTTCTTATTTGTAAAGGCCGTTCCCTACATTCAGCAACATATTGATTCAGAATTTTCCTGATGAGAGTACTTGATTATATAATAAATATTAAAAATTAAGTGAAGTAAGGAAGATAGCCAGAATAGCAGTTTAATAGCTTTTCCTTTTCACGCTTATGTTTCTGGAATCCATTTTCCTAGAAGGCGGCTAAATTTAGGGTAGTGGCGTAATCCTGGATTATATGCCTTTGAGGTTTTTTTTGTAAATTTCAGGAATGGAAAGATGGTTAAGTTTTGCTTTAGTAATTTCACACAGTTTAATTCCGCCCAGTAGTATTTATAGTATGACATGCAGTATCTAACCCATAATATCAGACAGTAGTATTGCTTATGCAAAGCTAAGGAAGGAAAGATGTAAGTACAAGATAAAAATTGCTTGAGAAAGGAGAGGTGGAATGGGCCGTCAAAATGACCATGACTAAGTTTTGTATCTACTTGAAAAAGAACTAGGTGAGCATTTAGAAGGAAACGTAAGAATGATTTGCAGAAACGGTAATAGGCTAAGGTATTCTACTTTTAAGTAGTTGCTTGATAGCCAGTTCCATTAAATTCAATGCTAATCTACGCTTTTACAAAATTTGTACAGGATCTTCCCAATAATATGATTCATCAAGTAGCTATCAAGTCTCTCCCTCAGGAATGGCTTTGGTGTGAAACCTGGTGTGATGATGAATCCAAGAAAAAAGCTAAAACAATAGACTTGGTGAGTTGATTTTGAGTCAAATTAGTTTCGTAGATTAAAAACTTTGCTGTCATTTCTGTGGCTTTTGAGATACGCGTATGCAATGTCATGGAGGCAGCCTTGCTGGAAGGCCCTGGAGCACTACCTCCCATTCCCGACAAAACAGGAAGTTTTCCTCTTTCCTCTGAGACCTCTCCCGCTTCTCTGTACCAAATTTGCTTATGTTGAAGCTGAAAACTGTACCTGAAAATTAAATGTTGCTCTCTGTAACTGGGTAGGATCTGGGGTTTTCACACCTGTACAGGTATTTTCCTTATCTTTTTGCCGTGGTCAGCCAGGTCAGTGGCCCTCTAATGAAGTACCGCTGCCTCTTCGGGTATTGTGTCCTGCTATTGCGCTCCCTACGAACAGGTTCCTCCAGAACCCGCTGCGTAGGGGACTAATATTATCATGGTTTTCTCTGTCCACTTCACCACTATAAACTGGAGATAAAGCAGAGCTTAAAAAGCGGAATGCTGAGGAGACTATCCGCATTTAGAAAGAAGAAAACGTCTGTCTTTGGGAGTTGAAACAGAGAGAGAAAATGTTCTTCTCCTGTCATTATTACCCCATCCTCAGTTTTTGACAACTCCCATGCGGTGTGAGTGATACTTCAGAGCCGTAATTCCGAAGAAAAACAGACAATTGGAATCTGGTGTGGATATTCATTATCTAAATAGTTTTGTTTTCTTTGCGTCTTTACAGTTGTTAAAATAAGCTTTTTCTGTGAACTAAACGCGGTTACTCTCTATTCAAGAAAGACTGACATTAAGTTACTAGACTTCCTTTCAATCCCCTTTATCATGTATCACTTTTTACTATGATTTGCACTTACTTTATGGAAGTAATCAATATATTTTCTAGGCAACGCTAGAGGAAGCATCACAAACATAATAAAAAACATACCAGTTTTAATTTCAGTATGCTAATGTGTATCTTGTATCTCCCTGTGTAACTTTGTCTCAATATTAATGGTCTTGTGCTAGCTATGTCTCTGCTATCCATATAGTCAGGAGAAAATACAACTATTTACAACAAAATATTTTAAATAATTTAAACAGGGTTTATTTACAGTTTGTTTTGTGCTTTTGCCTTTTTTGGTTTTTTTTTTAATTACTGTTAAGGTAAATGACCTTTCATGCTGTCCTGCAATGAAATTGTAAATACCGACTAAATTATTTTAGGTATGAAATAATTTAGAGCAAAGAAATATGTTGGAGATATTTCTGTGAGCTGGTAAGAGATGGCCCCGTTTGTAAAAGATGAGCATTTTAGCCAGGTATTTAAACTGGTCCAGTGACTAGAATCTACGGTAAATAGCAGTTCTCTGCAAAATATTAAGTGGGTATTTTTGCGTAAATGACTTTTTTACTGTGCTTCTCTAAACTCCTTGTCAAGACTCATGATTTGCTGTTGAGTAGTTTCTGTCTGATGTTAAACGTGGTTTTCACTTTGAAATAATTGTAGACCATTTTGAAACATTCGGATTATTGTCCTAGTCAACATACGATGACCTAGCTATTTTTTAACAGTAATACCTGTTTGGTGTCCTGCTCTCTGTTTTTAGTGACGTTGAGGAGAGGTTCGCTCAAAGTTCCTTGCAGAGGTGATATTTTCACATTTACTTTGTTTACATCTAGTATGTTTGAAACTTTCAGTGCAACAATCCCCAAACCAAAGAACCAAAATTAAAGGCTGCTGCCCGGATCGTTCCCGAATGGGTTGACTATGACTCTGAGATACGAATGTTAATACAGCAAATTGAAAAAGAGAAGAAACATCTAACATCGTTGTTTCAAAAGGGTAATCTGCATGCATAGTGCTCTCTTTAAAATAAATATTAACACGGTTGAAATTAAGATTGGGGTTGGTAGGCACAAATATTGTATTGTGTAACTTTCCCTGCTCTTAGAGGAATTGCGTGGGTTTTAAGAGTCGCGTGACGCTTCTTTACATAGGAGTTACACTAAGGACAACATCTTTTGTTTCATGCCAAAATCTACGAGAAAACTGCTAGCAGTGTCCTATTCTTAGAGTGCAAACACAACCAACTGTTCCACGTGATTTAAGCCACAATTATTAAATAAAGTGCATTAACTTAGACCTCACTTAAAGAATCTAAAGCTACAGCCTTTTAATTCCGTGTGGTCTCTTAAGCAGTAGGTTACTGAGTCTCTATTAATTCATTAGTTCACAAAAACTTTTTCAATAATTCGAGTCCTCAGTGACAGTCACCTATATTAATTCAGGAGTAAGGTGTCGCTTACTGATCTTCTCTTACTTATCTTTTTGGCTTGAAATTTGCTTGAAAGCCACTTGCTGTTTTTCTAGCGCGTTTTTTTTTTTTTTTCTTTTACATTGCTCTTCTAACTTCTTAATCCTGTAGAGCCAGTGCACATTCAAAGTACAAAATGCGAGAGACTCAAAAAATAAAGGACAAAAGCCGTATATAAGAATACCCCGAGGAAGGTTAAAAACCTCCTTCCCTCCAAAGCTAAGACCTGCCGAACGCTGAGCCATCAAGCGAAGCGTTAGAGCTGAAATCTGCCAGTTGGGCACGTGCTGTTTGTCTCGGCGTCCCTCGCTCTGGGCTTACCTACGCGGGGTGGATAAGGTAATCCAGGGACACGCTGGCACCTGGCTTCTCAGCCTTGCCCGGGCCAGAAGGGAGGGGAACTGAGGACAGAGAAACTGGGAGTCTTTCTGGGAAAACTGGAGTCACTGGGAAATGTAGGTAGGATGCCCTGGGAGGTCTCCCGAGTTGCTCTTTTCTAATACGCTATTGCACAGCGACGGGCATATTTGCGCCGGTTCAAATTTTTGCCGCAACACATGGGAACGCTACCATTTCCCAAATTAGAAATGAACAGAATGCTGTCGCGGACAAGCATGTATGGCGTGAGAAGACACTGAAATGAATTTGATGTAGCAGATGGCTGCCATGAAAACAATTATTATTAAGGAGCAGCAAAGTTAGAAGGAATGGAAGACATGATCTTGCAGCAGGATACGGCAGGCAGCTTTCATAACTGTGTTACAGTGCCATGCTTGGTAATATACATTGTACCTAGGGGGAAAAAAAAAAAAGAAATTACAATATAAATGGTGTTGTAGTTTACACATAGATTTTTTTTTTGGTTTATTTTTTTAGTAAAATTATTTTAAACTGAATTAAATAGCATGAGAAAAAAAACACACTCTTGTAGGACTTCCAGTAAGACTTGACTTCTTGGAGTAATGTGAAAAAAAAAAAAGTGACCTCAGCTCCCAACGTTGAAGAAAAAACTTAGCAGATAAATATTTAAAAAGCTTGAGTCAGGAAACAACTTCACTTTTCACTATAAAGAATTCTTAGTAGTTTTTATCCTTTGTGAAAGCTTACGGTCAACATTTAGCAAGGCTCTAAAAATGAAGTTCATGTTGCTGAACTGACTGACTAGCAGTAAATAGAAAGTAAAGGACTTTCTCCACATTGAGTCTTTGTGTAACTGGTTTTTAAATTTTTTTTTTTCCTTTGGTTACAGGTCTTAAGCACGATGAACTTTAGCACGTCCTGTAAACAGCAACAGTGACGGCCCAACGGTCTCCTGTGAAAGACTGAATGGAAGTTATGACTGTTACGTTGGCACTATTTGTAAAATTCTTCAATGTGAAGTCAAATATTTTATAACTTATAGAGTTATTTAAAAAGTTTTAAATGAAATACAAAAACAGAAGAGAAAAATCCACAGGTACTTGATTTTTACTTTTTTTTTAACCAGTGTAGAGTAGCTTTCCTAATTTCTTTGGTTTTCTTCTCCCTCTCTAAAAGAGTTTGCCCAGAGGATTTTAGAATATAAAGAATTACGTGTTTGTTCGACTCTTCAAAGATACATTGTGTCGGCCTGGAGGAGGACACTCACGTTCGATACGCACAGGAAAACTGTTTTGTGCATATTACATGCATTAAGCTAATGTATTTACGTGTAAAGGATTTTGGTTATGCTTCCCTAGTTTTGTCCCTGGAGAAATGCTGTGGTTACAAAAAAACCAAACTCTCAGTGTAGCAAAGATACTGCATAAAGAAAAAAAAAACAACTTACATCATTTAGACCACACAAATCTAAGTCAACTTTGAAGCTTGCTGAAGCAAGGAGTGTGAGTTTGCATTGATTACGCAGGATTGCTGCACTCTTACTATTTAAAAGAATAATTTTGATTCTTAAGCTCCTTTTGGTCACTTACGTAGTGTGTCGTACAATTCCATTATGGTTTTTGGTTAAGATGATTTTCCCAGCAGCAGACATTGTATCAGACGGTCAGTACCTGAAAGCTGTGTCCACTCAGTTTTGATTATCATAATTCTGTCTAGAATTTAAAATAAAATAATAAAATATTTGAGTAATTCTGACTATCAGTGGCGTCTCCTGTAATTTTCTAACTACCTACTCGCAGAACTATTGCTCTCATGGGCTACCAATAATTGGAGCCCACAAAAAATAGCAGTGAAAAGTTCGTGCAATACACGTATTTGAAAGTAGGAAATTTGTTTAGTAAACTGAAATCTAGTGCCTTAAATACATACTCTGTTGCTTAGGCTGTGCTGGTTTCAAAATAGCTGGGATAGGACCACAACTTCTTATAAGAGTAGCTTGATGCAGTCTTTCAGGCTAAACGCTTGTAATTATAAAAGAGAAGGTACTTTGCACTAAGTGGGTGAATCCATTGTGAGCCGCATAATATTTCCATACCAGCAAATAACTGAATAAAAAATAAGCGTATTTTGTACGTAGTGTCGTCGTCCTTGGGTGTTATTTAAAATTTCCTACTGTAAGAGCAAGTATTTAAAAATCATGCTTTGCTGACATTTTTCAAGTCTCGTTACTGAGACATGCAAAATTTTTTTTTCATATGTTTATAGATTTTTCCTTGTATCACCTTTGTGCATTTTGAACAGTTTTAACCCGTCACAGTCGCGATTTAAAAAGGTCTGTTGGGGGCGTGTTCTTTGTACGAAGCATTTCCCGCGTAACCCCATAGCAATAATCAGGTCTTACTCATTCCAGTTCTCTTGAGCAATCCCATTTCACTGCAACACCTGTTCCGTTACGCGTGTTCTCTCCCATAATTACTTCAGGACATCAGGCGGCAAGTCGAACACATTTGAACCTAGAACTCTTTTAAGTTGGCATTTTTATACCTTACAGATAGACTTGTAGTTGTCTTAGCAGATGTATATGCGCCATTTACTATAAATTCGATGTGTAACAAAGAAACAACTGATACTCCATATCAGAGGGGAAAAAAAAAATTGTTAGTCAGCTGCTCGCTGCTTTGTTCTTCGGTATTTTGGTTTTGTGGGTTTTTTTGGTTTCAGTTTGTTTTGTGTTTTTTTTTTTAATCTTATACTTCCATGCTGATGCTTTACTCTGCAGCAGCATAAAAACAACTTTTTTAACAACATCTGTCTTGGAACGTCATGCTTGAAGCGTCCATAGTATAAAAAGTGGATAATTTGTGCACTGATTTCCTGTTCATTTTATCTGTAGCATCCTGTTCTTTTTCAAATTGGACTACTTCTACAGGCTTTAAAAATACCCCTTTAAATACTGTTTCCTTGAGTTTACGTAAATGATTAGAATATAATTCCTTAGGAATGTAATTTGCTAGCGATATTTTGAAGATTTAAAAAGTCTCATGCCATTTTCTACAGTCTTGTATATATTTGTAAAAAAAAAAAAAACAAAACCCAAAAACGTTTTACAGTCTTTCTTTTTCCTGCCTGACAATTATTTTGAAGGAAAACTTTTTTTAAACGATGTATTGATTTATAAAACAAAGAGGTCTGGCAAATACATTAACTACTTTTCAAAGATCTCTTTAAAGCTTTGATTCATTAGCATATCATTATATTTTTTAATACTAAAGCAATGGATTGTATATGTTGTACAAAATATTAAAGCTGCCACTGGAGAAAAAGATAATTATTTTCTGTTCTCCTATTTCGTATTCTACAATAACCGTTAAATGCTTGGTTAATAGATCTGAGGCAAAAAAAAGCGCAGCCAAGTCCTCAGATGTCGTTAATCTGAAGACATTTTGTTTGTGCTGGGGAGCAACAGCAATGTTCAAAACGAGGACTCTGCTGTAGGGTGAGAACGCAGAGATGTATGGAGACGTTACTTCTTCCTTATTTCTAGTTTCCAGTCTGTGTGCTCTGCCCTGTGACAGGGAAGAAAACGCATCTTGGATTATAGGAGTGTTACCGAAACCTGGTTCGAATCAGCAAATAAGCAAAGTAGTATTTGAACTGGTCAAATGAAGAGTTTATACAATTTATATTAGTATTACGATGTCTTTTCTAGGTCTTGCTCGCTGCTTCTTAGTATCAACTTGAATTTAACGGAAAATGAACAAGCCAGACATTCGTGCAGTATTGTTGACGAGCCAGAGCTTTAGTATTGAAAACAGTTCTCAGTAAGGCTCCTTTTAGCCTTTTTTCCTAAATCAAGCGCTTGCCTTTACACAGAGCCTCCAAGAATCATAGACTACCAGGTTGGAAGGGACCTCAGGGCTCATCTGGTCCACCCTTTCTTGGCAAACACATCAGTTTCTCTGGGAGGAGGCTGTGGGAAACCATACCGAAAGCCTCAGAGAAATTCACATAGACAATGGCCACCGCTCACTCACCCTACATCAGCCAAGCAGGTCACTTGGTCGTAGAAGGCCATCAGGATTGTCAAGCACGATTTGCCCTTGGTGGATCCGTGCTGGCTTCATGTGCTTCATTTGACTTGTGACAGCCCCCAGCAGGATTCATTCCATACCTTTCCCAGGGACTGAAATAAGACTGATGGGCCTATAATTTCCTGGAGCCTCCTTTAAGCCTTTCTTGTCAATGGGGGTGACATTAACCTTCTTCCAGTCTTCTGAGACATCCCCCAATCTCCATGACTTCCTGAAGATTAAGAGAGCAGCCTCC
This sequence comes from Scopus umbretta, assembly GCA_013400535.1. Classification (NCBI taxonomy): domain Eukaryota; kingdom Metazoa; phylum Chordata; class Aves; order Pelecaniformes; family Scopidae; genus Scopus; species Scopus umbretta. Next base: position 39,229 of record VZTL01014304.1, read on the forward strand.
CAACGACATCAGCTAGCCCTCTTAACGCCCTCAGGTAGATAATGTCAGGGCCCATCGATTTGTAGGGGTCAAGCTCCTGTAACAGTCCACATACCAACTCTTCCTTCACCGATGGGGGGTCTGGGTTTGCATCAACCTGGGTTTTTTGTTTCCAAGGCCTGGGGAACAGCAGTGCTGGTAAAGACAGAGGCGAAGAAAGTGTTGAGAACCTCTGCCTCTTCAGCATTATTGGTGACAGATTCACCCCTCCTGTTTAACAGTGGGCTGCTAGCTTCCTTCTGTTTCTGCTTGTTTACATACCTGAAGAACCCTTTCTTGTAGTTTTTGACATCTCTGGCCAATTTCAATTTGAGCTCAACTTTTGCTTCTTTTAACTGCATCTCTGCACACACTGGCAATGCCCTTGTAGTTCTCAACAGGTGTTTGTCCGCTTTTCCATCTTTTGGTTTTGAGCAACCTCGGAAGCTCACAGTTAAGCCAAGGGGCGGAGGGGTGTCTCTTGTTCCACCTACTTCCCTTACCTTTAAAGGGGATGAACTCTTTTTGTGCTTCCAGCAGAGCATCTGTATGAGGAAGCAGTCTTCCACCCATTCCAGGCACTCGATGGGTGACATGTGAGCTGCTGTACTGTTCTTCCAGCAAATGTCTGGGTGGTTGAAATCACCCATGAGAACCAGGTTCTGTTGACTCAAAGCTTGCTCAAGTGACCCAAGTATTGCTTTGTTGGCCTTACCATCTTGGTTTGGAGGTCAGTAGCAGATGCCTACTGTAAGATTCCCCCTTGGAGACGCCCCCTCTGATCTTGACCCAGAGGCATTCAATCAGGCTTCCACAATCACCGTGGTTGACTTCTATAGATTCAAGGTTCTTCTTAACATAGAGCACAACTCCCCCTCCTCTTCCCTGCCTGTCTTCATGAAACTGCCTATTAGCCATCCAACACAATCCTCCAGTCATGCGAGTTCTCCATGTGCATGAATTGATGCTTTCTTCAGTGAAGTCACCAATGGAGTTCAAGCTCTGCTGGAGTATTTTGAGGGCATGGTCCACCCAGAGGCCCAGGACGCAGCTTCTGCTCCAGCCTCCTACGCGCTCCGCCTTTGCAGAGTAGCACCGCCTCTTGTCCTCTTCAGCGGGCCTTGAGGTTTACCTCAAAGAGCTGCTGCTTAAGTAACTCCAGGAGGCTCAACAACTTCTCACCCACCTTTCAAGTTCTGGTACTTTTGTCAGCCCCACTGGAACATTTACTGGATTAAAAATAAATAAAATAATAAACAAAAAAATCAGTGTAATGTCTTTAAAAGTGGTTTTCATCATTGCTTGGAAATCACGCTTAGAGTGCACGTTCATCTTACACCTCCCCCATGCCCTCAGCCACCCACCTTCTCTCCCCAGAGCTGCTGGCCCGAAGTTGCAGGCTCAGGAGTGAGGGCAGAGGGGATTCCCCCTCTCCCCTCGTGCCGCCAGCAACCAAGGCTGCGAGAGGCATTCCTGGGACAGGCTGCTATCCGCTTCTGGCCCCAGCCCCTTGGAACACAGCCAGGTATCGCTCTGGGATTGTCCTCTACCGTCAAGGCGAGGCGCCTGGCCACGCTCCTGCTGCCTGCTCCGCTGCACGGAGAGAGGGCTGCACCCGCAGGCGGGAACTACCCCTGGCCAGCCTCCAGGGAGGAAAACAAAGTTTCGAAACCCAAGCGTGAAGTACCCCAATGCTGCCTCACTCTGCACCTCGCTTGTTAAAGCCCAACGGCTTTTGCGTCAGCTGCTTAAGGAATTTTAATTTAGGCGCCACGCGAGCCTTTTGGCAGCCTTTTACTGCATTTCTGCACAGCTCTACCTTCAGACTTGGAGAGCAGGACCGCAGAATCCTTAAGGTTGGAAAAGGCCTCTATGACCATCTAGTCCAACCGCCAACCCACCACCACCACCCCAGCACATGAGGAAGGAAGGATGAAAGAAGGGCAGACAAACACACTGCAGTGCTTTGTCATCATAAATATCTTTATTGTGAAAAATACCATAAAATAATTCCCACAGTTCTAGAAAAAACAGTTCTTGCTTTTTAGAATTATGAGTTTATATAAAGACATCTTATCATTTGAAACATTTGATAAATCTCTGGCTAGCTTTAACTTATCCTTCTTAAACATAAAACTGCTACTTTGAGATTTGCTGAGGGCCAAAAAAAGAAAAAAAATTCTCCCATTTGTTTTTTCATTATTTTATGGATCAAAGTGTGTGTGTATTACAGAGCAAACAAACAATACCTTACAATAAGGCACTTTTAAATACAACTAACCTGCTACGCTCTACTGGCTAGTTTCCAGCAAAGCTCCTACAAATCACAGCCCAAAACAGAAGAATTAATTCTTATTCCAAACACTGGTCTGAAAACTGAAAAGATAACAAGCTGTATTTGTTTTTTTTTTTCAAAAAGTTTAAGCTGACACATTTTCTGCCGTATGTCACAAGAGCTCTTAAGTTTATCATTCACTTTGAATCTGTTTCAATACTGATTTATTAATACATCAGTATTAAGCACATACCGAGTAAAATGCGCTCCCCCTGCACCTTCATTTTAAATTAAGCTGGAAACCAGTTTATTGAAACTGAAAGAGAGAATTCAACAGAGAAAGTTTGCATCTACATGTAGGCCAATTATCGTAATGCTGCTTCATGCACATCGCAGGGTTTACAAAGTAACGAGACGTTTATTTCCATGTTCAGTCATAGAACATTATTGCACTACAGACACCCACTAATAAATAAAAAGGCGAATTCCGCTTCCTTGTACGCGGCTTGCACCAGCGCTTCGTTTTCTCAAGTCACACCAGGAAATGCATCACTGTTATCGGGAGATCCTTGACACGTGAATACTTTGTCTTTCTGTACTTTCTGTATTTTCAGAAGTACCCTAGAGCTAAAAGCCAGCATCTGCTCCCTCAAAACCGGCCCTGGAGGAGCGATTAACACTTCTTTGAATCAGCAGCCGCTTGGTATCAGGAAGCCTTATTCCCCCTTGTCATTTTTTGTTTTTGTTTTCAAGACACCGACTTCCACAGAAGGAATCTATGAACAGCATTCATGCATTAATCATCTTCCTCCTTCTACTGACTACCCTCAAGCCTTTTTTTTTTTTTTCCTTAATATGCAATTTTCCCTTTCCCATTCATTCTCAAAATAAACATCATCCTTTTTGTTCCTGACTGCTTCCAGTGCACAGTAGATCTGCCCACTGCCTTAGAGAAACAAATACGCACTGCTCTAACATCAGTGCTTTGTATGAATAATTTACTTACGAGGGACCATCTTTTATTCCTTCCCTTAACAAAACGAAACAAAACAGTAACTAAGAATCAGGAAAGATTTTTCTCAGCTATAGCTTTTAAAAGGAAGGAGAAGGATGAGAACAAAAAAAGCTGAACAAGGGCAGTCCTTTAAAAGAAGATGTATCATTTCTAGCGCTGCCCTAGCACGCAGACGTAGCCGTCTGTGGTATTTATTGCGACTTCCTCAAACGGAACAACAGTCCTGTACGTACAGAAGATGACATAGGGCCTACACCGGTCATTCGGTACTCACTTAAAAACAGCCCCTTCCGCAGTGGACAGGGCAAGACAAGAGCGTTTCTACAGAGCAACGGCTCGCACGCAAACACGTACAACCGGCCGGCCACACCGCAGCCACCCAGCGCGCCTGGGTCGAGCTCACCCCTGGGGGGGCAGCGGGCTGACGCCAGCCGAGAGGCCGCGGTACGCGACAGCCGCCCACCCATCTCGTACTGCCGGCGAGCGAGAAGCGCCTGCGCGGGGAGCTGCCCACGTCAGCTGGCACCACGGGCCAACGGGTTCTTCACTGCGCAGCAAGTTCCTATGTCTGAGCCCCAGAGGTCCCACGAGACCCACGCGAGCCTAGAATGGCGTGAACAGCGTCCCGAGCACCTTCTGCGGAGTTTAAACAAAAAGCTTTCAGACAGGCCAAAAGCCGAAGTCGAGCTTCTAGAAAGTCATTCAACTTGAAAAATATCCGATACTGGAGTTTAAGAGGCTGCTGGGGCGCTTTTGTCCCACGAACGCTTAGAAGTCACGAAATACACTCTTCAGCTTGAAGATAAATTTCTGCTGAACAAACACGGACCTTTAAATTCCCGTTGAAAAACATTTCAAAGCCACGTGGCCTCACGATTATGTTTGTAAAGTACTTGAGGCAGGAGACGCGGGCTATCCTTCGACAGCCGCTCGGATTAGGGTAATACAAAACCCACCTGGAGACTGAACAGGCCTTATTTGCTGATTTCATTTGTTTTACTGAGGCTGCTTATGCTTTCAAATGCCGTGAGTCGAAGTGCGAGAAGATTCCTATCAACTTGATTATTGTTTTCCAGTTAAAATCCAATCAAGAAAACATTGATGAACTGTAATTCCTGCATTCTAGGAAAATGGCTGCTGCTGAAACTCATCAGTAATTACGATATAGTCGGTTACAGAATGAGAGGGCTATTCACGCACAGCAGCTACAGTCCTGCTAATACCTCACGTCGCAGTCACACAGGTCGATCAATACACTAAACCAATTTTAGCTACGTGCACAGAGAAAAAATAAACCAGACTTTGGGCTAATGGAAAATGAGTCCCTCTTTTTGCGTACAGGCCGTTGTTTTTGCAGTACTGTGGCCGTCACACAAAACATAAAATTACTTCGAGCAATTTCACATAGTATTAACTCACTGTTGCATCACCAGCAGAAGTGAAGTTGTATTACGGGGGAAGGCTAGACTTAATATCGTATTCCTACAGTCCACAGTACGCTCACCTCACAACCTGTGCCAGTTCTGAGTTTCCATACAGAGAAGTAACAAATTGCTGCATAGTCAGGGAAATATCACATCAAAATTTTCTGCTCAAATCTCAAGCAGATGTTTTGTTAAAGTGCAAACTACTCAAAAATGATACCTAAACATCCCAAATCACACTCAGAAAAAGTCTTTTGAAAAACCATCAAGGATTGTGGGTTTTTTCTGTTTGGTGGTTTTTTGTTTGTTTGGGGGTTTTTTTGTTTGGTTTTTTTTTTGTTGTTGTTGTTGGGGTTTTTTTGGGTTTTTTTACTTTCATATTTGACAATTACCGCCAATTCGTTTCAGGTTAATGAATAAAGCGAGTTGAAATTTTCCAACACAATTACTTACAAGCGATCTCCTTTCAGAGCGATTGTTCGGACTCGTTCAGTAGGCAGCCTCTTCACCCTACCTACGGCACTGCCGCCAGTACTGCAGCAGGCGGTCGCTAGGCTTTCCTCTTAAGAATACTGAGAGATGGATCATTCTGCTGAGCACGACGACTAACAATCTGTTAGCGTAAAGACTAGCGTAACTACCCCTTCCACGTTTGTTAGGCCCTGATTCAGAAAAATATTTACATGCACTTTTACCTTTAAGCATATACTTGAGCCCTAAATTTATTTAAGTGTTGTCCTAAGTAGCCTCTTACTGTTTTTTCCATCCATAGGAATAAACATGTCCTGCATATCCACAACAAATACATAGGTAGTAACAAACCCCCCCAACCAGTATGAGCTTGTCAAGTTCACCACAACGCAAACTCTCCGAATACTAAAAAGAAAGAAGGGAGCTTGCTTCTAGTGCAGTAAGACTCTGGGTTAAGGACAACATTAGAAATTAAGATTTTGGGTCTTGAACTGAGAGACTTTTTATTTTTCAACAAATTAAGTAAAGAACAGCAGCGGCCACCAGAAACAGTCTTGGCTCTAACTGAAGTGAAATTTGAATGTAAATGGTCCTCCACCAGAACCAAAGGGGTTGAATCCTTGCCACATGTTCCAGCTCCTGTGGAAAGAGTTGCCGCCACCCTGCTGACTCTCCGTATCCAGTGGGTCTTCTCCCGCATCAAACTTCCGCCTCATTTCTGAAAGAAACAAACCCAAGGTGGAATCATGGCACAATCGTTGGGGCAGTAATACCAAGCATCTTGGATGACCAACAGCCAGTTCAGAACCCCCCAGCCAGAGAGCTGCAGTTATCCCTTGTATTGGCAGCATCTGTAGAACCAAATTACTTCGAGTTTTTCAAAGCTGTCCAGGAGACTGGCAGAGAAGAGACTAACTCTGCGAAAACACTGTACAAAAAACTTCAAACAAGTCATTTAGTTTAAAACAAAGCAAGACAATACCTGGCTGTCCAACAGGACAGGTATGAATTGCAACAGGGTCAGGACCGTTGCACTTTGACCAACGGTGTCCCACAAATTATTGGGACATTTTGTCCTCGATGAGTTTATTGGACCTGTTCTCTCATAGCTGCACTCACTCTGGGCAGTCCGAGGACAGACCATGTACCTGTGCCCTGCCAATTCTTCAACAACCAATAAATTCCGATATTGATCATTCAGCAACAGCGTGCAGAGCCCCAAATGTTTTCAATCTTCACACACCATTCAGGCAGAGAGCTGTCTACGGGACAGCAGTCTGGAGGCAGAAAGCACGTTCTTTAAGTAGTTTTTGTCCAGCAGGGACAAAGTTGAAAGCCTTCCCCTAGACCCACGGACAAGTGACAGGCTACACCACTATGGTATTTACACCCGCATTTAACCTTCCAGCAGCCTGCAAGCACCACAAGGTTTCTGATCACCCGGCACTTTTTCAGGACACCCATTTTATGAAGGCAGAGAAGGAAAGCAAAGGAGTTAGGGGAAAATCATGAGACTGGCTGGGGAAGGAATGTGGAAGAGGGTCCCAAAGTACACCAGAGCCCTATGATAATAAGCTTGCGAATCAAAGCTCGGAGATTCACAGGTCCACAGGCTTTATAGTTTTTCTTTACGTAACTAACATGGTCACTAGAGCCAGAAAATGACCTGGGAAAAATATCTGGATGAAACAAGAGAATGTCATTGCAGTAAGAAGAAACCAAAAGCAATGCAGATGGCATTACAGAAGCCAAATACAACCGGTGTTGCTGCTCTTGCCCAGTTGGTTTGACAGGAATGGTAAACATGACATAAGAAACAGCATCAAGGAGAAAGTAGATGAACATGTCCTGGAGATGTTAACAGGGCAAACAGCATCCCAAACGCTTCCAGTATAAAAACCTCCTAATTTGTGTTCATAATTATGAACAAAGACCACATGAACACAAAGGTTTTCTCACCAGAATCGCCTGTAATCTAGTTGATCACTCTCAGATCCCACCTTCCCCCAAGAAAATCTGAGCCCATCTGCCTAATTATCAATTAGATGATCCTGAACAGTTGAAGATAAAAATGGGAGCCTCCGATATCTACATTTTTTATGTGCTTCTCTCTTTCCAGTGACCATACAGGAACAGTTTTAAGACAAGAACTTAAGAGATGGCTCTGTTTGAGAGGTTTTAGGTTTTTTTTGGATTGTTTTCTTTCGTTGTGTTTTTGGTTGTTGTTGCGTGTGTTTGCTTGTTTTTGGGTTTTTGTTTTGTTTTGTTTTTTTAAAGGAGGCGAAATAACCACACCACCCTGTTTTTTATTACATTCTTGAGACTAAATGGTCCAACCCCTTCTGTTCGTCTCTTGGCAAGACAAACATCAGATCTAGTCACCACACCACAGGGTCTTCCAGGAGAGTGACTGCATTCTTCACTTTTTTTGCCCTCCTCCAGAGCTGACCAGCAGACAGCCAGACCTGACAGGGCTTCTTGCTCCTAGGGACTGGGCCAGCCCCAGGAGCCCGGCCACAGACCAGCAGTGAGGGCATCCTCTTTCTCAGGCCAACAGAAACCGAGAACTTGGTCCCCTACCCTCAGGGAAATGCTCTGTTTGCACAATGCATCTAGGCTTTGATACACACAAGGGCCAATTTTGAGGGCTTCTCTGGAGTACTGCTGGTGCTGTTAATCTAAACGTAGTTTGCAATAGAACTTTAGGGGGAAGGAGACACCCACATCCTTAAAGTGAGCGTCTCCAGAGTTAAGCAATCCTGGGAATCTCTGCAAGATAGTATCCTAAAGAGACACCTTTGAAATAATAATTTGTATTTAACTTTAAACAAAAGTCATTGAAGTGCAATAAATAATTCCATGTTCGCATCTTCGTGCAACAGATTGGATGCAAGTATTAGTACATCGCTTTCTCAAGATGGGTAAGAGGAGAAGGGGGGAAGCTGTAATGCTTATTTTATGACTTACACTTGCTGCGTTGTTACATTACTGTAAAAAAAGTAATTTAAAAAAAAAACTAAAGTCACTGCATAAGAACAATGATTACCTGGGTCAGTGAGGACTTCTTTAGCAGCTGCTATATCAATGAATTTTTTCTCTGCTTCCTTCTTTTCTTCCTCACTCTGGAAGTTATCAGGGTGCCACTGGGATGCCAGCTTTCTGTAAGCTTTTATGATGTCTTGCTTTTGAGCATTTCTGGATGGATAAAATTATAGGTAACAAAGTTTTCTAATTCTTCATATGCCACACTAGCACGGTTAATAAACTACAGGTTTATTTTAAACACCTGAGACAGTCAGTAATTAAGGGCACCAGAAAATTATGAGGTGCTAGTTAACATTCTGCAGGTGGCACTGAAGATTGTTTACACAAAAAACAGAGGAAGCAGGTTGCAACTTTAAACAAAGATTACTCACTCCTTCCTTCACCACCTATTTACTTTCCTTGGAAAGATGCTACTGCCAGCTACTATGCAGAATACCGTTCCCAGTCTGAAGAATTTACAATCAGGTGAGTAACAGAAAGCACAGAGACTAGAGATCAAATTAGTTCACGACTGGAAGGATGACAAATACCAGAAAACCCAACAAACATTTTGTGGTCCTCATTAGAAAGAGAAGTCATTAGTTTCTGAAGGTTAACAGCAGAAGTATTTTAGATACCTTCCAGTTAGTCCTTTCAAACTCTTCCAAGCTGTCACACTACTTGCCACCATTTTATTTTTTGTTGCTTTCAGTAATTCTTTCCAGTCTTCATTTCTTCCCCAGTTCATTCACTTGACTCTTGATCATCTATACTAAGAATTTCTTGCCAAGGGATTTATTTCCTTCCTTCCTAATGCTGTTTTTTCATTCTTTCTAAAGGAACTGTAACCAAATGCTACTTAAAAACTGAACACTGCTGAACTACTACAGTAGAAAAGTGAACGTACCAAGATACAGGAGTAGAAACTAAGACTCAGCAGAACAAATTCAGGCGATCAGCCCCAGATGTACTGATTTAATAACCAACTTTCACATCATCATCTCAGATACCAGTATCTCACCTTTTTACTCCTAAGATTTTATAGTAATCCCTCTTCTGTGATTGCTTCAGCATCCTCTGGGCACGTTCTAGCCCCTCCCGAATCTGCTGGTCATTTTCACTATTGGCTCGAGCAGTCTCATAGTCTTTAATAGCTTTTATAAAAACAGTGAACAAAAATAAGATTACACAACTACTTACAAACTTTAATTTAAAGAACTCAACCACTGACCAAAACTAAAGTTTCGCTATTACCATATATAAACAGCAATACTTTTATTTCAACTTGCCAAGTTTTTTTTCCAAATTAGAAAACCTTGGGAGTAGAGGAGATTCATTTTCACATCTGAAAATTCGGTAATTTTCTTTACATCCATCAGACTTTTTGAAAAGGAAGGAGAAGGGAGGTTGCTAGCATTAGGTCAGAACACTCTAGATGTTACAACAGTCACATGGACAAACATAACAAGCATCTAGAACTGGGACGAAACAGAAGTCAAGAAGCGAGTTTCAGCAACGAGTATTTTTAAGAGCCCACTGCGCAGTGTTAGTCCCATACATTGCTGTTCAACTGAAGGATGCATTATACAGAGTCTTTAAATTAATATTCCTTCTTCTCCCACAGTCTGCACTCAATCAACATGACAGAAAGCCTCTTCTTTAATGACAATAAAGATGAATTTCAGATTACCGGTAAGTTCATACTGTTAGTGAAAGACAAATATTTGCTTTCTACGCCTCTGCATAATACGCATTATATTTTAAGGGTTTTTTTTCCAAAGGCATGCTCTTGCTTTTATTTCAAGAGCTGCATTTCTCAGGAATGAAAGCAAGAGAGGTGCTATAATGTCTTCATGAATTTTTAAGAAATTCCAGAGCTACGCTTTTTTTTTAAACTATATTATTATTGAAAGTGGTAACTGAATGCTTAAGACACCGAGTTTAAATATTCTTTGATATCAAGATTTATCAAGGGAAGCAACTGTTGAAGTCTTTAATGAGACTGCTCTTCTTTCACTGGTATAATCCTCAGTCTCATTTGCAGATCCAAGTCTCCTAGGTTTCTCAAGTTAGACAAAGTACTTGCATCAGATTATTTCCAAGCAGATGCTATTTCTCAGCAGGTGTTACATTTGTTTTTCACTGTTTCTGAGCAAGACAGCAGGAAGTGCTAATGAATTTGTATTACTCAGACATCTGATACCACTGCAATCTTGTTTTGGTTATTGAAAAAAAAAAAATCCAGAAAGTATTTCCAGTGCCCTAACAATTTCATATGCTATTGCAAACAAAACAAAACTTCTGTTCATTTTCACATCACTGGACACAGTCATTTGCTGCTTGAACAAAGCATTTTGGCTCTGCTGATATTTTTTAGTAATTTGTCCAGTCATTAAAAATAAAAAAACCACAACAAAAAAACCCAACAAACAGGAGTGTACACTAATGCATGTGCCCAACATATGCTGTCAAAACTGATAAAAATAATGAAAATGCAGGGATTTCATTATGCTGCTTTACTACACCAATAATTTTAAGCACCAGAGTACTTAATCTGCTTCATGTAATTATGGGAGGTCCCATCACAACATCCTGCCAAATGCAGATCAGATTGCTCAACTTCACTGAGCACCACATGATCTACAGCACGCACCACTGCTGGAAACCAAACTGCTCAGAGGTCAAGTATTTGCAATGACAGTACAAGATTTCCCTTTTTTTAAATTGACTCCCTTATTTAAAGGCTGCAAGTATTAAGCATACAGGAAGGTATGTTTTTTTCAGTGCTGCACGCCACAGAGGGAATGCACCCAGCACACCTGACAGCAAGTACGTTTTACACTTTCTCTCAGTTGGAAGAGACTTCAATTCTGATGGTACTCTCCAGTGTGGGAATTTTCCCCTTTCAGAGAGCTAATCGCTCTCCCCACCTGAGAGGTGAGGGGTTGGAAGCAGGTCGAAGCAGGATGACAGAAGTTTGCTATGAAACCAGGACACTTATTACTAATTCACAGTATATCAAGTGAGATATTTAATCAATTCTTCTCAGTCACTATTTAGAAAAACACCTGTACCTCACAAACCAACACAATAACCACTGCTGCTTCTTACTGGCCTGCTATTTCAGAGATCATCCTTTCTTCCTTTCATCCTGTCTCACAACATGAAAGAAACAACCAGTTTCCAGTATCACTTCCAATTTAAATACTTTAGTCAAATCCAACTCTCCTTCTTTCAATGCAAGAGTCTCCACAATCTCTCAAATAGTATTTACATCGCATCTCTCAAATCCTTAGCTGGCTTTCCTATCTTGCCTGCATCTTTAAAATTTAAAAGAGAGTGACCAAGACTGGCCATCGTTCCATATGGAGAATTAATTTCCTGTCAAACATGAGTAACTGCAGACAATCTATGTCCATGCCAGAAAGGGAGTCATTACACGTCTGTCTCAGTAGACAAGCCCTGGATCCCATGTGATTATAAAGTAATTAAAACCATTTGATGGGAATTAGGGCTCAGCTATACATGCTGAAGTGCATCTTGAACATTTAACAATAATCGCCTTCAAAGTTCTGAATGACAAGGACTTTGCAATTTCCTGTCTTTAACCAGGAAAATAGGTGCCTCCAGCTTGAAATTTTCTTGAGGGAAGAATGAGAATCAGCCTGCCCCTTTAAATAGGAGACTACAATTTTAACTGCTCTACTGTTTTCGACAGCAGGGAGAAGTCAGCCATCATTTTATAGCAGTTAAAACTGAAAGATAAATGAAGACACCTTCAGGCAGACTAACATTAATGGACTATAATACTGTTCATGGAGGCTCTGCTGGAAGGCAGAGTGTAACTACAGCCACCTCACTACTGTCAAGGGCAGAAAGAAGGCAGGGGGTGTGCTGAACAACAGAGACTAGGAGGAGGACGGTTCCACTCTAGCATGGTTGTCCACTCAGAACCAGGCTAGGCCAAGCCCAGCAGGCTCCAGCCCAGGAAATAAGCTCTCCCAGATCCCAGGTGTGTCCTCTTTGTGTTTCTTACATCCCTTCACAGGGAGGCATTTGCTCTAGCACAAGACCAACTTGGCTCTGTGCATTCATGCATGACCTTGTTACAAAAACCTTTTTCCCCCCCTCTAATTTGCAAGAGTTGCCAGATTCTCTCACCCTAGAGGAACCAGAAATAGATGAGGATTTAATAGAAGATAATATCAGAAAGCTCCAAATTGAGATTCATCAATTTCAAGAAAACAAACAGATCAATTCTGTTCACTAGCAAGAAGCAAAAGGTACATCCAAAAGCATTCACAGCAGGGCCTGTTTGGCCTGCCCCTCTCCGTGCCGTCCTCTAAGCTGAAAATTCATACACCTTGAGGGGAAAATGTGATCTTACACTTTCTTTGTGTTCTCCTTTTGCTGATACTCCTTCCTCTTAAATCAAAAACCTTTATACAAACCATAATCTATGTAGATTTGTATTCTGTACCTTTAACTATTTTTAGAAAAGTGGGGGGTTTTTTTATTCATTTGTAAATCTGCTTTTCCCAACACTGACTGAGCTTACTTGCACTGTAGTGAAGTACAGAAAAAGATGGGGAAATGCCCAAAGGGGACCTCATCACTGTGAAATCTTCACAAGCCTTACTTTTAGGTTGACGCTGCAGTTCTAAACAAAAGATGAAAAAACTTTACCCTAAGAAAAACAGAAAGACAATTTTTCCTCACACTTTGGGGTTTTTTTTTGTTTTGTTTTTTGGTTTGGGTTTTGTTTGTTTGTTTTTTAAGCAATCCCTTTGTACAAAGGTCATCAGTTCTTCAAAATGCTGTTGTCTTCCACCCTTTTTCTTACAAGGGGGAAGAAGGCTGGCCAGCCTTATGAAAGAGGGACTAGAACTAGGTCACTTCAAAGATACAAAGTCTACAGGGCTGATGAAGAGGACTGCCTGAAACCACACCAGTCCTCTTTATACCATGTTTTCATTTGAGTCAAGGAGGCCTAAAAAAAAATTTAAAAAAAAATAAAAAAAAAGAACAAAAGAGGTATCTCATTTTTGAAGTGAACTTCAAGAGGTGAGTAATATAATTTCTTAACAATTAATTTCTTAAAAAGACAAAAAAAATCTGAGTGTGCTATTAAATGAGAACAGCTGCCTTCATGAATGTTTAAATCTAAAAGATTTTTTTTTGTTCAGTTGTAAAGCGAAAGATCCAGCACCAGAATACAGAAGAGGAAAATTGTTCCGAGTACTAAAATTAATGGAACTAGTTTTCTGCAGATTTAAAGTCTACAAGTCCTTTCCCTCATCACATTTGACTGCAACAGCCCAATGCTTCAAAAACTGCTGCTTGACTGAGCACAGGGGTGGAACAGACAGATTGTCCAAATTTCCTTCTTAAGCCTCGTTTCTTGTGGAAATGAGATTCACTAAATTAAATTTTGAAGTTTTGTTTTTTGTTTTGTTTTTTAATAGCACATTAGCACTTAGTACTCTGAAAGAAGCTAGGTAACAACATAATGGTGTACTCTGAGACACCCGTTAACTCAGTCCCTACTTTCCAAGGTTGCAGATGAGACCATGTAACAGTATGCACTTTATGGAAACCCCATATGGAAAATGCAGCCTCAGGAGTTGTATCAGTTTACCACTCTTAGCAGCACTAGAGACACCCACGGAGGTGAAGCAATGGCTGTTATCTTCCTCTGCCCTCAATATGTGCTAAGGGATACAACAGTATTGCTTCATGCTCCATCTAAAGACATTGAAATGGAGTTCCTAAAATGGATTTACATCACCCTAACTATAATTACCTTTTATCTCTAATGCAGTTGTCTGACATTGCTGATTATATAAAATGTGTTTGAGTAAGCTGTACAGTCTCATAAAACATCCTGAAACATAGCCCACTGTTGTAAAGACAACTCTGCTGCAGATAAGACAAGTACATTCCACTTATACTAATCAAGACAAAATTACCGGCAGATATTTATGTAAATCTGCAACTACCAGTGCTGATTAGGGATCACAACACTGTGTAGAATCAAAGTGCACGTTAAAAATTTTTGAAACACTGACTGCATTTTAAATGCCCACAAAAAAGTATGTGCAAACTGCAGGCAACTGTACCTTCTTCATACAGGTCTTCCAGCAAATACGCTTCTGCTCTGTCTTTCAGGGCATTCACGTTGGTTGGTTCCAGCTGCAGAACTTCTGTACAAACTTTTATGGCTTCTGTAGCCTGCTGATTCTAGAGAGGAAAAAGTAAACCGAAATTCATGTAGTTGTGGGGGGTTTTTTGTTTGTTTTGGAGAAACTTGAGAGGAAGAAAGAAGTAGAATTACCTTTGATAAACAGTGGCAGATCCTTTCTTTGGCACGAGTAGCATAAATTGGGACTTCTGGCTCAGTTTTCATTACAGAATCATATTTATTGATAGCATCTTCATACCTGTTTAAATCATAAAGATAAGCATAATATCATTAAATGTAATAACTATTTCAGGGTATTGTGTTTTATTTACAAATTTTAAGATTCACAGATTTTCACATCCTTCTAACCATGTACCTTCACTTTCATAGTCTTAAAGGTGTGGTGTGAGACAACAGCATGAAGAAAACTTTCAGCCACTTCACAAATTACATCCCCATTCCCTTTTCTGTGCTATAAGACAGAACAGTGGGCAGTATGCCTGGCAGGCTTTTGCAGAAGACAACAGCTACCATCCCTCAGTGTGCACAAACAACAGTATCTACATTTGCCTCCTGTCCAACGTGCCACTTGGCACTTGGAAAAAAAGCATCTCTCTCTGGTATCCGAGATGGACCAAGTCTGGAGTCTTGCTGTGA
>VZTL01014305.1:0-10950 GCA_013400535.1 Scopus umbretta
AGTCTTTGGGACAATCCTTGGAAAAAAAGATGTACATGATGGACAAACAACACATTGTCAGAATGACAACTGTAGGCAGGAGAAGAAATTATGCTTTACCTTAACTGCTTTAACTTATCTCAGGAAATGGCTTCATTTAAAGCCAAGACTAGAGGAAATTCTTTCCCCTCCATGTCTGAAGCAAACCCTGGCCCTAAGTCTTTCACCTGGATTCTTTTATATTCTGTTGGACTCTTTTGGATCTGGATGTCTCTTGCCTGCCTTTTCTTTCCAGCCAACTGACAACAGTCATCAGAGGGGAAACAGAGACACTGATTTTAGGGAACAACTCTTCTCCCTTCCTTTATTCTCCCTATAGATTCCCCAGGCATTTATATATTTACCAATCTGGGAGTTGGATAATATGGAGAGATAAATTATATTCCCATTATCAGAAAGACTGATACCTTCTCCTCATAAATGCTTTTTCATTGCTTGGTCAAATATGGTCTCCGTTTTCAATATGTGTACTGTGAGATTCATCTCCAGCGATAGCTTGACCTTGGAGGTCAAGTTTGTGAAGACCAATTGATTAACATCTACATATATCCTTTTTTTGTTTTGTTTTTTGCATTTTGAGGAGAAAGGACAACTTTGGACTGGTATTTTTGTTGTTGTTGTTGTTGACTGACACTAACTGCTTTACTGCTTTGAACAAGTAAATGTTCTTGACAGCTTGACCTCAGGAAGCACCTTTTGCAGTGAATCATCTACTGCACTGATGTATGGAATGCAAGTCAATAATAGCTCAGTGGCCTGTTTTTAATGCAAATCACTTTAAATATAGTTTCTATTGTTTCAAAGTACATATACTAAAATAGAACAAATTTTTAAAAATATAAATAGGGCTTTTATGGATATGGAATGTATGTTGGTAGAAAATTAAATATAATTGTTTTAATATAATCAAGATAAATGAACATTTCTAATGTCTGTTGGAAAAAATGTATTAGATCATTTCACACCTTTTCATAGAATGTAAATCTTTGTATTGTAATATAAATAATTTTCTTGTTTCAGATAATCCTAAACAAAGTAGCCAGATACCTGTCTTCATCCGGATTTTAGACATAAATGATCATGCACCAGAATTTGCCAAATACTATGAAACGTTTGTTTGTGAAAATGCAAAAGCAGGACAGGTAACAAATACTTATATTACTGAAGAACTTGTAATGAGACTATCCTGGAATACCATCATGAAAACAACATGTCTTAATACGAACAACTGCAAACCAACCCAGCTTCTTTATTCCCTACCTTCCACAGAAACTACTAGTTGATTCAAAAAAGGTTTGCAGAGATAAAAGACGCAGAATTTTACCCTAGTATAATAACGTAGCATATAATAAAAAATCATACGTTAAGGCGGTTTTTCACACCAAATATCAGAAAATATTTCTCATGACTAGTTATGCATAATGCTATAAAACTCTTTATACCGTTTGACAATTCTATTCCTTCTGGATTTTTTTCAAGGCCTTAGTTAACGTAGCCACACCTTCAAGTACACAAAGCAAGAAAATCTTTTATTATGCTTCATTAAAGGAGATGTGAAAAATAAACTTCTGCAAAAATAAAAGATAATGCAACTGTTTCCATTGTAAGTTAAACTTCAGTTTGGAATTGTGTTGAATTTGGTCAAAGCTCATGTATATCCCTTTCTAAACTATCTCAGGAAGTCTTTAATAATCTAAAAAGACAATAGCAAGATTTGTAGAGAAAATAAAGTGGTAACTGGGAACTGAGCAAGGAGGCAGACCAACGGAACTCAGAGACAGGACATTACAGAAATCTTTTAATATTATTGCCATATCTATTTATGCTAATTCCAGTCAGCCTTGCAGTTTTAAATCCTGTGAAGAAAGATATATGTTTTGCTGATTTTTATTTCTGAAAGTATTTACCAAAGAACTGGATTTAGTAGCAGATTAGGTACCTCAAGACTGTCTTTCAAGCATGGCCCTAAGTCCATGCATGAGCCTCTTCTCTAGACTGATGCATTTTTGAGTGGAAGAAAAAGCTTGAGATTATTATTTTCACTAGCACAAACCTGAGTGGGTTCCTACTCTAGTGGAGAGAGGCCAGGATGGAGCCCTAAACTCAGCTTAAGTCTGTCTTTGTGTCTCACTAGTTTCAGGCTGACATCACCCAACCAAAGCTGGCTGACTTCACAGAAAGTATGTGGGAAGGAGACAAACAAAATATCCTACATTTGGCCTTAGAACACAGTGACCATACAACACTCAAAGGCTTTACAGGGTGAGGGGATATGGATATACATTGGGAAGCATGTTCATATTTTACCATGATCACTGCCCAACATTGTATTTAACAGAGCTACGGGGGCTGCACTGGAAGTAGCACAGAAGGTACCTGAGATGAGTCTCAAATTTCAAGTCTTGCAGAACCCTAGATGGAGCAAGAACATGCATTTTACCAGCTGCAATTCAAATGATGTTTTATGAATGGTTTAACAGACTGGGGGAGGGGGGAAAATAGAAGAAAACAAGAAAGGGAGAAAAAGAGGATGCATGGACTGCTGGAGTTTGCATTCAATTCCATTTATTTTTCATTCATTGCACCTTATACTGGAGTTTAGGTAAGTGGGTTAGAGAAACAGAGGATGGTTTGAACAGTATCACTTCACTTTGAAGAGGTACTTGACCATTATTTTAATTCTTTTCCAAGACATAAATAAATGACATAGATAGAGGAATATGCATATCAAAGGTAGCGATGAATTAAATTAAAATAGTGGAAGGAATTATAATATAAAAAAATCAACAAGGAGCACTTTTCAAAACAATGGAAGTTTATGATCAGAACATTGTGTCTTAACCAGTGACATAAATTGTCTCCAAAGAATACATTCAAGCCCCATAGAATGAGCCAAAATTCCCTAAACTTGTAGTTACTGTAACTTCATAGTTTTGTTTTATGGTTTATAAGCTGTTTTTCCAGGTGGAATACATTCAAATAATTCTAGCCATTAATTTCAAACAGCTAGCATATGAATTATGTCTGTGCAAAAAAATCTCTTTGCACAAGATGAAACTGAGACAAATAAATCTTAAAATGTCAGTATAACAACTGATAACAAAGTGAAACTTGTACTTTAATTGTATAATAAAAGGAAAGGTTCCAAATCTCACATATGAAGATTTCAATGAAATTAATCATGTGCAATTTTATCAGCAAACACATGTTTTGTCATGTATTTGAACAAAGTTCATTCCAGGCATACTGCTTGTCAGTTTCCTTAACCCTATTTCCATCTAGTCTACTATACTTGATGAAATACCCATTAATGTATAAAATTTTATTTACCTTTCTGGTAACTTCTGTGTTTTTCTAACAACAGAGATGACAGAGGCCCATTAGACAGGCATACTGTTTTTCAGACCTTCCTTCCATACAGTGTACCAATGTAATTCCAGGAATTATTTTCCTTAATTGGAAAAATCCACAAACATACTGGAAAGAGTGTGCATCAAGTGTAGCTGCAGAAGAATAAGAGATCCAGACCATTCTTCTGTTTGTTAACAATTGGGTTCCTCAAGACTGGCATCTGAGTTCACATCTGGACATTTACATATAGTCGACTTAGTATTTCAGAAAACAAATTACCTTCTGTACATGAGACAACTTTTATTTTGGTGCCTAAAACTAGCAATGAATATAGAGATACACACTTGAATATTTTGCCCAAGGATGCTAAGTTCCAGATAGCCTGTATTGCTCATATTTAGCAGTCCCTCTATAATACAATAAAGATATAGAATTATGTTGTGTTCATTTAGTACTACTGCACCTTATTTTAGAGATCACCTAAAGCAGCTGTCTTATTAGAAACGTTATTGCTTCTTGACACATCACAGCAGTGCTTCTATATCTGGTTCCCATTGCAGGAGAGCCAGACTGAGAAGATAAATGTATTCAGGTATTTTTTAATTTTCTTTTAATCGGGCCCAGCTATTAATCACATTTCTCTCTAAATCTCAGTTGCATCAGGAAGCAGTCAGGATGATCAAATATTGCTCTCTGCTACCAAATGACATTACTCATTCTCAACATCAGCAGATATTAGAGGTTGCATTCATTGTGTTTTTCAGATAGGCTTAGGAGGGTCAGAGGAAAGAAAATCTTACAGTCTCTCTCCTCCCCTGCCACTCTTTTGTCTCCAACCAACAATGGTATAACTGGGGAGAAGCATTATCACTAGAGGTGCATAAATGATGACGTTCATTAGGCTGGAACAGACTTGGCACCATGTGAGTCCCGTTCCACTGGCTAATACACAGGCTAAAGAAACGTATGACACAGCCTTCCTCTTGCACAATTCAGAAATCCCTAATCCTTTGATGGTGTGCTAGAGCCCCAGGGACTGTTGTGGGGAAGGCTCTGGTACAAGATCTCTCATGCCCTTGTCATGGGAATTAATTGGGTCTTTTTAGCTGGATTAGAGGATGAGTCCTCTCCATGGAAACCAGGAAGATTTACTTGAAAAGGCGAGTGATGTAACTGAACAATTTGCTAGTAATAATTTAGGTAATTTCAACACCCTTCAATAATAATATTTAAGAAAATAACGTGGGTCACTTTTTTTGCACTGATGCTATATTCTTTCCTGCCATTCAGGGGCTCTCAGACATCAGAACAGCAGAAGAGTTTGTTTCCTTTTTCAGAGAGCTGGCAGATTTTTCTTTCATTAGTCTCCATTCCCCGCCTCCCTTTTTCAGGTGGAGCAGAGGGAGATCACATTTTTCATGTGGCCATTGCTAATTACCAGTCACAAATTGTTTGTACATTGTAGCTGCCTTCTCTAGGTAGACACCTATTGCGTGATTTAGTGAGAGACCCATGCTAACAGTCTGTCTCTCTTTTGAAGAAAGAATTGGAGTTCAAGGGAGAACTTTCCAACTTCTGAGAGGCATTCAGTCCTGCTTTAACACTGACAACACGTTTGTGGAACACAGCCAAGACTTGAAAACCAAACTGTTTTGCATTACCAAACAAGCTTTGTTAAGTGGCAGGCATTTTAGAATATTTCTTAAGAGATAAAGCATCAAGATCAAAGGGCTATTCAAGCTCACACTCATGTGATGGAGGTTGCTTTCTGCAGCTAGCAGCATACAGGTGTATAGGCTAAAATTGTGCCTGAATATATGTGATCACTCAAGCCGCAAAATGACAAGATGGGCATCCACTGACAGCTGGACTGATTTTGAAACACTTCTATGTGGGAACACTTGAACTATATTATTTCTTCGCTCCTAGACAAATGTAGCCACTTTGAAATCTTCTACAAAATCTTAATTCCGCATACTTACACTGTGCCGTGTTGTTAATACGTTCAAGATTAGTTAGTAATTGGCCCTACCAGATCGTACAGGCAGGCAAAGGGGCAAGAGAAAGAAAGGACAGGAGGCACACAGAGTTGCTTTTCCACCGCTCCCCCATAGCACTTGCACACTACTACGTTCTGATGATTGTAAAAAGTGCAGTCTCTCTCAAAATATGTTTTTAGTAGTTTTTTTCAGACAAAGTGGTGAGATCTTTCCAGATTCCTTGAGAAATATCTGCAGCACAAAATAAGTTTAATAAATTTCAAGAATGACAAAGTCAGTGTTCCAAGATCCAGGATTTGTTCTGTTCTCTCATATTCCACTTCTGAAAAAAAGTGTCAGACAAAAACGAACAGCAAAATGTCCTAAACATTCCTTTCTCAAGTGGCTAGTGATATTTTTGTCTTATCTCAGAAACAGCTGACAGTAGATAAATGTCTCCGTTGCACAACATCCAGGTTTAACTAAGAGCATAATATAATAAGAACAGTAGCCCAAATGATTCAAGTGGATTGAAGGCCTACTGCTCTGCGTATCTATAATCCCACACAAGAAACAACAAAATTCAGCAGCTGTTACTGTATCTCTAGCTTAACATCCGTCTCCAGTGGTCTTACTTCTCTGAGATCGGAAGTACAATTTTCATGTTATATGACAATTACTTTTTTTAAAACTTCAGAAGGTCACTGTCTAAAACAGCACACCATCTTTAAATTCTTGTAAAAGTGACATTATTTTTCACTGTTTTATTTATAGTGATTTTTAGAAGAAGGAATTTTGAAAAAAAGGTTTAAAAATACAATAGCAACCACCAATATATTGTTATTTTGGAATTCTATTCATCTCAAATTTGGGTTTATTGGTAAAAATTTATAAACTGAAAATATATTTCATCTGTCCACCCACAGACCTCATCTTGTGCAGCTTTCTTCAGTGAACCTTTCAAGAATCTGTCTGAAACATGTTGCTCTGTGTACCCTGGAGCCAATGTGCAACTGTGGTTTATTCGCACAACATGCCAAGCCAGGACAGGCTGAAAAGCCCATCTAAAAAGTGGCTAGCTGGTGCTGACCTCTATACTGTAAAAGATGCATTACTAGCTTAATGTGTGCTCTAATGGTTCCTACACTCTTTTCAGAGGCAGTCCCAAGACTGGGCCCACAACCCAAGTTTCTTACTTGTGCAGCTCTCTGTGTCCAAAAGTTCAGCCTCAGGAAAAGTAAGGGCATGCTCTGAAGCACACAGGGACTCCTGCTGTTGCAGAATGCCCCCACCTGGCTTTTACTCACTTTCTGTCTTTAAAACAGCTTGAAAAAAAATGGAGAGCAGTCTATGTCTAGGGATGTACCAGATATACATAAGGAATCTGTTTCTAGGCAGACTATTCATCCCCAATCACTTTTTCAGAGACGGGTATGAATAGCTATAAAATAGCCTGAACATAAACTACAATCTCAATTTTGACTGTGGTATAAGTCATGGCCTTAAAAACACAGAATCCGGGAGGAAAAAAAAAACAAAAACAAACCACAAGACAGTAATATAATCGAACCAGTTCCACGTTTGAAAAAATTACACCAATGGGAAACAGGTCCAAACCCTTTAACAGAATCTCTGGCTTCATCATGAAAGAAATTTTTCAAGAAATTTTTCCTGTGGGAATATTTCCTTATTCACAACTCATCTTACCTTGTCAGGCTGCTACAACCACTTTGTCCTGAGTGTAAAAGAGAAAACTTTATGTCAATGCCTAAGTTTAAATTTTCAGTACCCTCAAAGACAAGTGACCCCCTAAAAACTTGAATCTACCCAATAAGATCCTCTCAGGAGTATGAGACTGTTTCTTTAAACACATATAAATGCACATGCACATGCATACACAACCCCCAAAATAGTGACAATAATGCTGTATATTCCAAATTGTGCTCGTTTGCATGGGAGACTATGGAAGAAGGAAAAAAATGGGAATGCTTTTTACCTTCTCTGAGACTGACACACTTGAAACATATTGGAGTAAAAGCCATTTTCTTGAAATAATTTTTCCCTCATAAATCTTACAGTGTCAGAGATCTTTCTGTGAACTCCTGGTGAAGAGTGATCATAACTCAATGTCCATAACTACTTCAAAACAGAAGAATACATTTCCAACATTAAATTACAAAATGTACACAACACTACTAAATTTTTTCATATAACTGTGATACTTAAAATAAAAATAGCCACATCTCTTTTATTTTTGCAGTGATTATCATGAACATCATTCTCTTTTATTTACACCTGTATAACTGAAAAAAAAAAAACCTTAATTAGATAACATTTCTAATTTCCTTTCACCTATTCATCATTTGGAAAAATTCACCTGCAATCATCCTTTGTCATTGTTCTTTTATTCTCCCATCTTTCCTGGTGGAAGAACAGCTGGTTCTCAATTTATGCAGCCAATACTTAGAGCAGGTAATAAGCTGTTTGGTCTTTTTTTTCTTCTTCAGCCTTACCCTCAACAATAAATTTTCAATGTAATTAGGTTCCTCTATGCCTGGCACAATTGTCCTCCTCCATGTGATTTGCACATGAAGGAAATCAAATCCAGATCCTATAAACATCCCACAGATTACATCTCAAAAAGCCCCAAGATACTCAGCTGCAATTTCTGGTAGCTATTATATCAGGATATTTTCTCCTTGAGTTTTTCAGCAAACAGTGGTGCAAATATTATAACTTATTCTAATTTTCTCTCTTCTCTCTGATACTTTTACAATTTTTCTGTTTTTTCAAACTTGTAAAAATGTAAGAGGAAAATTTTCTCATTTCAATTTGGTATTTTAGTCCTATCAGAAGGATTTATTTTTTTTTGAGAGCAATATTACATTTTTGCATTAAGCAATGCAAAACTAAAATTAAGCACCATCTTGGTCTTCCTCTCTGCATTGCCACTCTCAGAGGCAGATTATGGCAAAAACAAAAGCAAGGGGACATTGGAAAAATGTTGGCATAATCAGAGACTCAGCAACATACTGAACAGGCTACTTTGCCATAACCAGGTATTTGGCTAATCTTGGGAAAACAGATAAAACTTAAAAAAAAAAAAAAATCTAAAGAGCAGTGATCATCAAATGCTTTAAAAGTGAAGAGAGCTTAGTATGTAGTTATTATTCTAATCACACTTAGAAGAACTGCATAATCTTGCCTTCAGCATAGTCACAGTCTCTTGTACAAGGCTGATGTTCACAAATTACATTTCAAGTTCCTCCATATGCTTCAAAAATAAAAATAAAATTATAAATAAAGAATCCTGTGGTTGTTTTAAGAAGGAGCTGCTAGGAAGTGAATGAGCCAAACTCAGACTTTCTCTATTTTTTTTTTTTTTTTTGTAACAACTTAATATTATTATCTACAATAAAGGCATTTCAAAATTAACTAGAAAAAATGGACCAAATACTCATTGTGCAGTACAGCACTAGCAGCAGCAGGTGTCTGAATGATACAGTAAGAAAAACACTTTAGTATTTCTGGTAGCCCTATAATTATGTTTGTCTAATATAGTGTTCCATCCTGAGAGATGTTAAATACCCTCCAAAATTTAGCTGTATCCTGAAGTCCCACTCAAGCTGATGTTCAGAGAAAGTACACAAGAAAAAGCCATTCCTTACTTGATTGCTGTAACGCTCAAAAATCGTATCAGCATTACTTGTCAATTACTGTATTTCTTGAAGAAGTCATGCTGTACTTTCCCAGGAAATATCAGAAAAACAAGCTGCGAAGTAAGTCTTTGATAACAAGTGGTTTTGATGTCTGTGGGATTTCAGGACACCCTACATACTGGAAACACTTGAAAACCTCAAGACAGGCATTGGCTCCCTCATGGCTTTGAAAGAAACAAGTCTGACTGCTGAGCTCTTTCTGTGTTTAAGTTCAGGTTTTATAGGAACTCACCTGTACTTCAACTCGCCTCATTTGAAGATTACTCCCATTCTCATGCCACCAAGCTTTGCCATCTTGTGATTGAACTCAAACATGCCCTTGCAAGCCAAGGTGGAGTATGGGTCACTCCCCAGTGTGATACCCACTAGGGAGTGCAAAGGACATAGCAGTCATTCATATGGCTCACTGGAGTTACTACAATTCGTGCAACCCAGCATGGTGTTAACTATTGCAAGTCATTTCCCAAACCACAGCGATTCCCAGGTAGCTTTCCCTTCCTCAGTTCTGCAGCTGTTTTCCATAACCTCCATCTATCAGCACATAGAAAAAGAGACAAATTGCTAGCATATATGTGTGTCTATATATACATGAGCACACATATTTGGACATGGTTTGATGCAACAGGAAAGCCTGTGCAATCCAGAGGTACTGCTGAAGCCTCTTGTTTTTTAGTCCACTCTACTCTGATCCCATGCTGGCACTATTAACACTCCTTACCAGCTGGGTTTGAGTGGCCTTGTTAGGGCAGCTATATAGCACCACAGGCAGAGGTTTCAATTTAGGAGGGTGTAAAGCATCTCTTTTTGTTACCTCTGGAGGACTGAGCATCCTGCCAGTGCAGTACTATAATTTATCCCCAGGAGCAGATGAGGTGGACTGGGAATTATACCCACTTAAAAACTGGTTTACACACTACTCTGAGTCATTGCAACATGAGGCCACAGGAGGTTTATGGCTTATTTAGAAGGGCAATTGTTTCTATATCACTGCAAGATACTGAATACATACCAAAGCACATGGCTGTCTTGCAGTGAGGACTGGCCCCTTTTTATGTGTTATGTATTGCTATGTGTTTAAACAATAAAACAATAATTTGCTTACTATAACCTCTCCTGTGTTTATGAGGGGAACATTTGGTTTAGGACATCAGTTTTTGTCTTCAGATAGAGATTCACTGGATTTTTACTGTACATGAAAAGCGGAGACCTTCTTTCAAACACAAGATTTCTAAAATAGCATGAAATACTGTTTTCTTTATAGCTGATACAGACTGTGAGTGCAGTTGACAAAGACGAGCCTCCTCAAGGGCACAGATTTTTCTTTGAGTTGGTGCCAGAATTTGCTGTTCATCCAAACTTCTCCATTGTAGACAACAAAGGTAACTGCTGACCACTACCATCCCGCTCCCCACCCCCATACCACATACAGCTTCATCCAGCAACATTTATTTATCCTGTTTTTCTATTCTAGATAACACAGCAGGAATTATGACTAGAAGAAATGGATACAGCCGTAGTAAAATGAGTACCTATCTCCTGCCGATCATAATATTTGACAATGACTACCCGATCCAGAGCAGCACTGGCACGCTGACCATTCGCGTGTGTGCCTGCGACAGCCGGGGGAACATGCAGTCCTGCAACGCTGAGGCCTTGCTCCTCCCTGCTGGCCTCAGCACGGGGGCGCTGGTTGCCATTCTCCTCTGCATCATTATCCTGCTAGGCAAGTACCTATGATGAGGTGTTTAATTGGCTAGCCAAAGGTCTGGTCACTTCTAGACCACTGATATTCTTCAACCTCTTATTCACATGACCCTGCAGAACAATATTTCATACCTCATGTGGTCTTTTTTTTTTTTTTT
>VZTL01014305.1:20740-33470 GCA_013400535.1 Scopus umbretta
AAAAAAAAAAAGAAAAAACAGAATGGGGAAATCAAACATTTCTGCCTCTGCTATGGGAAGATGAATGGAAGAGAGATGAATTCTAGAAGCACTTTTTCAGGAACCTAACATGGATATTACCTTGTATGCACATGATTGCCTGTATGTATGGGTGAATGTATATATATATATGAAAAAATAAAAAACCCCACTTTATTATCCATGAGGTCAACCAATAGAAACCCTTAGGTACCACTTCTATGCAAACAGAGATGCCCAGCTAAAGGGAAAAAAAGAATGGCAGAGTATAAGACACGTTCAACTATGTGCAAACCAAATGACATAAACCAATCTGATTTCACAGATTGTTTTATGTTGTTCTAGCATCCTGCTGTTAGAGGGTATATTTTACACTTTCGTTCAATTTCATTCCGTGAATCATAATTCAAACGAGGAGGCATGTGGCCTGAATTCTACTTAAAAAATCACTTCCAAATCTGGGATTTTGCATCTTCATTAAAATCTCAAAGAAAGGGAAATGCAAAAAAAGTGGGTTGTGAATGTCACTGTTCTTGTGTTCCAAAGAAATCATGCTGATGTTATTTCTGCAGGGGAAGCGTGTGCCTCTCTGTGGAATCAGCCCACTGGCTGTCACAGGGCACCATGTAACAGAGGAAATCCAGGAACATCTACTTCTTTCCTTTTAGTCCCCACCCCCCACTATTACCATTCAAAACAAAGCACTCTGCAACACCATTCACCCACTCCAGCAAAATTCATCAGAATACTTTTTAGCAAATTTCAGATCACCAGCAAAAGCCAAAGAAGTGACAATGTCTTCTCAGAACTTCAGTGTCTTCTTTCCTCTTGCTGGTGTGCACTATTTTAGCAAAAAATACATTTTCATAGCAGTCCTGTCCTTAAAATATGGACATATTCCTGATTTTGTTCATTTACCATGGAATTTGACACAGCTCCTGTCATAACACATATTAATATACCTTCATCAAGCTTGGAATGAACTCCATAATTTTAAAAAGCATTAGCTTTTAGAGCCAGTGTGCCAAGCATTTCTCCCATCACTTTTCACAGGGGAATGACAGGCTGTACAAAGTAAGCCTGCACAAAGACAGATTTTGATTTTTGGTAGGAGTAAAATAATAATAACGTTGCTCACTGCTTATAGTCCCGTCCTTCAATTTACCTTTTGAGTTACGGGTAGAGATTTAGACCACATTAGAAACAGTTTACGATCTGTTAGAGTAGTGCAAGAATATCTTTGGAGCAGCACAGGATCCAAAAACCATCCAAAACCATTATTTTTAAAAAACTGTCCAGTATCCTTACAGTCTTCCTCTCCCTCCAGCAGCAGGGAGGCAGAATGACCCTCCCAGACACTGCATCACATCAGTACATATCTGGCACTTAACTACTGGAAGAAGAGGTGAAAGCTAGAGTTCCACAAGTAAAAATGGTGAGAAGGAAATTAGGGCTGGGATTTTTGTTACTTGAGAGTTGCTCTTGCAGATGTCAGGAAAGCAGGCTGCTAGTTGCTAGTAGCAACGATAATAATACTTAGTTCTTATATAATGCTTTTCATCCCTAGTTTTTAAAGCTTTTTACAAAGAAGGTCAGTATCATTATCACCATTTTAAAGGTAGGAAAAGCACTTATTTGTGCACCAGTATCCCCAAGGACACCCAGCAGGACAGTAGTGGAGACAGGAGCAGAAATCTGCTCTTCCATTCACAGGCCACACTGCCTTGAGGACAGCTAACTGTTTAGAAGGCATTAATTTATGTACCTTCATTGCTTAAACTGATCCAAAATTTTGCTTCTAATTCACTTTTACTGCCCCACACATTTCAGGCATCTTAAAGGAAGATGCCCTTCCACAGGACACCACGAGTCAAAGATCCTTTCCAAATTAAGGTTGTGCATTGGACAAGTATGTATTTCTGAGATGGGTCCGAGAGAGTTGCAAGAGGAGGGGCTGAGGTGCTTTCTCAGGCTTGCTTCCTGGAGTAAAGACAACAAAAAAGGCTTTTAATTCCAGGTACAAAGTTGCCCTGGTTTCAGCTGGGATAGAGATAATTTTCTTCCTAGTAGCCTACACAGTGCCATGTTTTGAATTTAGGATGAGAACAATGCTGATAACGTGCTGATGTTTTAGTTGTTGCTAAGCAGTGTTTATACCAGTCAAGGACTTTTCAGCTCCCCATGCTCTGCCAGGGGCACAAGGAGCTGGGAGGGGGCACAGCCAGGACAGCTGACCCAACCTGGCCACAGGGCTATTCCATACCATATGGCGTCACGCTCAGTATAGAAACTGGGGGAGTTGGCCGGGGGGCAGCGATTGCTGCTCGGGGCCTGGCTGGACATCGGTCAGCGGGGGGTGAGCAATTGCATTGGGCATCACTTGTTTTGTATGTTGTTGTTATTATTATTTTTTTCCCTTCCTTTTCTGTCCTATTAAACTGTCTTTATCTCAACCCATGAATTTTACTTTGTTTTTTTCCAGTTCTCTCCCCCATCCCACTAGAGAGGTGGGGGAGTAAGCAAATGGCTGTGTGGTGCTCAGCTGCCTGTGGGGTTAAACCACAACCAAAGTGAAAAGGAGAGACAAAGAAACGTGGAGTAAGATCTTAAAACTGCAGGAATATGTCCAGACTTGGCAAAAAAAGTAGCTTCAACCTAAAAATTAATCTTTCATTGAAAGCAGATGACAGTGGTACAAAAGGGATGGACAGTAGTACCCAACACCAGCTGGTCTCCACTCCTTCAGAATTAATTTTTTTTTTCATTTCTAAGGACTCCTTCCATGCCTTTCAATTTGATTTCTTGATGAGACATTATCTTTTGATTGCTGAAAAAATTACTTTTTGCCCAGCAGTTCCAGCTAGGTAATTTAATGACAAATCTTTAGAACAAGCCTAACCAGAACTCAGCAGAGTTGCAGAGAGAAAACAAGACATGAAGAGGCTCTTCAACCCCATCCCCTGTGTAAGTGAAGGGCTTTGTTTCAGCTAATGCTCAAATTAGGATACAGAATGGACACCAGGCATCATGGCACCATCCAACAGGATCCAGAGTGAGAGCCAAAAGGAGTAAACAACTTCCCCACCTGCTAACACATATGCTGCCATCTGCAACTTACTGACCAAGGGGTAAGTTTGATCTTTTCCAAAGCAATGGCAGTGTGTTTTCCTCTGTGCCATGGCTGAGTGCCTTCAGCCGTCCTGTGCAACAGTGCCAGAATATTTGTTGTCACTGATGTTTGGCCAACCCTGCACTGGTTTACAGCCAGCTTTTCCACAGCACTACCAGTAAGGGCCAGTTTTCTTTCTTCCAAAGTCAGTGACATGCTGCTGGACTTCACAACACCAAACTCATTGAAAAGTATTATGAGGAATCACATGCTATAATTTTTTAGAGGACAAAAAAAACCCTCATGCTAATGGTCTTTCTCTTGATTTCATCAAAAGCTTTTACAAATTCAATGAATATGGGTTTTGCATTATATCTTTAATACAAACACATGCCTGTACAAGTGATGTAATCTGATGTAATTTACACTTGTATTTAAGTGATATAAAGGAAATCTCTTTTGATGTTTTAAACCAGATGGTTGGACATAAATTAAGAGCTTGATCCTAACAAACGTATAAAACAGGTTTAAATAAATTTTAAAGGGTTAGCTAGTATTGTATTTTGTATATATAATTTGCAGAAAGATTCTTTGTACAAATTTTTAAATAATCTTACAGAAACTATGAATCTATACTGTCTTATATAAGGCAGAGGGGAAAAAAAAAAAAAGAAAGGTGATACATTTCTACCTAGCCAGTAGGGACTTCCTATAAAAAAGATTTGTAAACTTGTAATAGAAAGAATATGTGAGGAGAGAGGTAGTATCTTTTATCCAACTATATTAGCTGCTTTAATAAAACCAGACAAGATTTTAGGCTTTTGAATCCTTTCTCATCAGGACTGACAAAGACTAAGAAAATTTCCAGTGCCACTCTGCAATATAAGCCTTTTAAGACCAAATGCCAAACTGATTTTTAAATTGTTTATTAACAGAAGTTGTCATTTATAAATTGCAAATTTTGAATGTTTTGGTAAGGCAACATTTGCAAGGTAGATGTGCTGATGTACCCTATAGCTACATTTAGGGACATTTGCCAATTAATAATTTTTTCATTTCACTTTTGTTGTATATACATAAATATGGCAAATCAGTTTATGAAAAAGCATTCCTCTAATCTCATTTTTCAGCCAGTAGGGCAACACACCACCTGAATTTTTCAGGATAGGACTGTCAGCATACCCAGAGAGGCAGAGGAGCAGAATTTCAAAGCAGCTAGTTCAAAATTATTAGATGAACCAGTTTGCAACAGTGGTACTCAATTCATATGCATAATACATACGTATTCTAAATAAATTTTACTATGTAATTAAATAACAGTTTATCCCATGCCTCTTGCAATATTTGCAGTTCTTTAAAATATTGCACACAACTTCTGTGAAACCAGTGGTCACAGTAGCCAGACATTGGATTATAAGAAAATTCCTGCCATGTCATGGTTATCCAGCCAAAGATAGGAACACTGAACCGTCAGACTACAGTCCTGGATAGCAAAAATCAAGAGCAAGAACATAACATTTGACTCCTACTCTTCATTGCTGCAAAGTCACATTTCTCATTCAATAAATGTCTCATCTAAATCCAAGTCTTGCTTCCCAGCAATGCTCAGATGTGAAGTACTGTTACAGGCAACTCTCTCAAGTTGCAAGATCATCATGGAATCAGGCCTGAATGATTCTGTGGATTCTTGCAATTCCATTTAGTGATGGTATTGTTCTAAACATCCTGGTGAACCACAACACTGCAGACATGGGTGAAAACAGCTATGAAAATGAAAGTTCATTGACAGAACTGCAGTGGTTTCCAGCTTTGAGAAGAACACTGGAAAATTATTATTATACTATACTTACCAGCTCCAGATTTAATTTTCTGTCCCCTCCAGAGCAAATTAATTTGGATTCAGGTGGAGTATTTAGCCATCTGTCCCATAGTATCATATCCTTTCCTTGTGGAGTGTGATGTAAGTGAATGATGTCATGATGAACTTGTACAAAGTTCCTTTAATAGAGAGTATACACTGCTTAAAAATATAAATCTAGGCAACATAAATCTACGTGATACATTAATCATTGAGCCTATGTAGTGCCTATCAGCAGGCCTGAACAGCACCATCATGTTCTACCAGGTTCAAGAACAAATTCACTTTTTCCTGAGTTTCTTTGTCTCAGTTGTCCTCTCCCCACCTTTTACAATTAATCCCAGGACTTTCACCTGCAGTCTCTGAATATATAGGAAATGATTCACTGTTATATAATACCTTGTGCATCCATGAACATCAGTGTACTGCTGCCTTCTATTAATTTTCTCATTGACTAAAACTGCAAAAGTAACTATGGATGTGCTTCTGCTCTCCAGAATTTTGTCGCTGATGATGATTTGCTCCCAGTATTTTATTCACACAAGCAGCTAAACCTGCAGACTGTAAATAGAACAGACTGAAAAAAATCATGTTCTTTCCCTCTTCCTCCTAACAAACAAAGAGATTCCTCCAGCAGTTCATCTCTTTCAGGTTGGTTTAGGTATTGGGGCACTATTATTTTTCCTAAGAGATGCATTGTAGGACAATAATTGGATTATCTTAGATGTTTCCAATTCTCTACATTCATTTATGAAAGATTGATTCATTCTCATTTCAGGAATGTAAAAGACCTATTTTACTGCCTTTTTCTTTTTTTTTTTTTTTTTTTTTCTACTAAATGACATGCATTTTTTTCCCCTCAGTGTAAGTTATACGAGTAAGCTCTAATAAGTAGCCTCTATAAATGAAAGAAGAGAGCTTGGTTCAGTACTCAACCTGCCCTGTCCTGGACTACCATTTTAATGGTCACTAATAGATCTATCTTCCATGAAGCTCTTAAAACCTCTTTTGACTTCATTTATGCTTTGAATAGCTTCTATTTAATTATGATCTGAGCTTGCACTTGCTTTAAGCCTGCTACCTGATTTTCTCAAAAAACTATGAGATCAAGTTTTACAGTTCTATGAAAATGAATGCTATTCATTTTTTAAAGTTATTTGATTATCTTTTCATGCATAAATAGGTTTTGAAGAGTTAATTTGTAAAAAANGAGCTCGCTAACCCCAAGATACCTTATGGTACAGGAAAATAGAAAAAAACAAAAAAAACCCAAAAAAACCCAACCAAACAAAAAAAACCCAAAACCCTAACCTGGAGGTTAAATGGCATTGGTGACTTACTGAAGTAAGTTGAAGTTTAGAAGGATATCATTTCATTCGTAGATGATTAATGTAATGTTATTTCAGTTTCCTGAAATACTAAGTATGCTCATTAGAGGCTATAAAGCATCCTTGTGGCAACTAATTGCTTAAGAATGAAAAATTAATAGAAAATAGGTTTTTTTTTCTTTCATACAATAAATGTACATTTGGAGAAAGAGCAGGACAAAAGAAGAATATTTATACACAAGTTCTTTACTAATTACTGTGGAGCACAGATCTCAAATTACAGTTTGGAAAAAATTTAAATCTATCATAAAAGAAAGATACACAGATATCAGAATGAGAACATTAAAAAAGGATAGGTGTGTGGGAGGATGAAAGATAATGGAAAGTTGTGTGAAAAAGAATCAAAAGAAAACATTTTGATCACATTTTAAAGAAGACAAGGACCACAGAATGCAGCCAGACTGATCAAGGGACAGTCAGTGCACTGTCAGAGATGTGGCCAGTGACCAAGGACAGAAATTGCCTAACCAAGAGTCTGGTTATGTGTCTGCATTATGCTGTTGGGTTTAGTAGTGGGGATAATCACAAAACTAGAAAAGGTTAAATTTTTAAATTGGTTTTGTTGATCATTGGATCGATCAACAGTGGTCACTTTTAAACCTTTCAGCCTCCAATCCTAAAAAGACTTTATTCTTTGTATTCAAAAGATGAGTAATTCCCAGACCTGTCTTTTAGTTTTTAAACTAGCTTGTTCTTATTTTAAGAACTTTGTGTAGTATCTTCAAAATAATTTGAAGTACAGTTTCTCCTGCTAAGATGTGAACTTACATATATGTTGTGATTGCTAACAGACAGTATAGTCCTAGCCCAGTAAACAGCTCAGCAGAAATGGAGATTTCGAATTTATTAACTGCCAGTGACTTCACAATCATATTTGCTTGGTCTCCTAGTAGAAATATTGTTTTCATTCTTAGTCATGCCTCAAACACCACATGGAAGCAGGAAGTCACACCGTGTCCCTTTCTGCTCATGCATCATCCACAGTTCTGCAATTAGAACTTATGGAGTGAAAAGGGAAACAGAAGGAAGGAGAAGATTTTGTGGTATAAAAAAACTTGTCAAAAGGTAAAGCTTCTTCTGATATTGCATAGGTTAAGAAATAATCCAGCCAACAGCCTGTTTGTGAACTACAGAATGTTTAAAAAAAGTAAAATAAATAAACCCAAGAAGTGTCCTTTAAAACCAAGCAGCTTTCCACAGTAGAAATGAACCATTCAAATTTGAGAAGCCCAGTGGAAAAAAGTCTAAATACCAGGTGTGGTCTGCAAGATATTTCTCTTCAGAAACATAAGGTATTCCACTTAAAATTAGGAATAGGGATGTACAGAGTGACTATGGGGAAATTCAATATCTAAACACTGATATTTGTTAAACTGGAGAATTATCTCCCCAGGAAAAACATAGAAGCTCGTTTACTTCTTACAATTTAAATTAACCAATAGAACAACGAACAATAATATAGCAGAGAACCATTCTGCTAAGGCATAAGGGATGGAAACAGAATGAAGGGGTAATTACTAAGACAATATTACTCTTTTACAGCAGTAGCATCTGCAAGATTAAATAATTGTACATAGATTCCTGCTTTTATTACATAGTCTTGAGATGAAGAACCTTGTCCTGCAGAGCTGCTCCACTGGAAAACCTTTGTATACCTGCAAAATACCCCTATCAAATTGTCTTTATAGAGCAAAATTCTATTTTTTGGAAGAAGGTTCTCATTTCCTAGCACTGCTACATAAGCATAAGCCCTCTGGGGCATGGTAATGCCAAATTTACAGTCCTGCTGTGCTTTTTATGTGTGTGTTTTCAAAAAGAAATGTTTATGTTAATACAGCAAAATGCTTCAATCAGCTCAGTATGTGTCATTTATATGTTCTCTTGCTTTCCTAAGGAATATAAAAAAATATGGTGTGTCTTTGGCCTTAATTTCAGCATTACACAGAAGTAACCACAAGAAAATACTAAATTGATTATATTTGAGAATTATTAAAGATGACATTCAATGTATCAGTTGTTAAGAACACCCAATTCTCATGCTGCTTCTTCAGGATGTAATCAAAGAAAGAGAGACCACATATATGTCAGATATGGAAATTTAAATCCAGTAGCATATACACACTTTGTACGCTACATTCATATATAAATATTATCATTCCTTTGTAGACCTTTTCTTTATTCTTTCCCATTTTTTTATAATACAGCACTGAAGTATATTTGATGTACTGCCATTATCACACTGGGATATATACAAAATAAAAGAATTTAAAAAAAAAAAAAAAAAAAACAGTCAATTTCATTGTTTTCTGTAGGAAAATACTAGCATGTACAGAGTTCTCTGACAGGTCCACTTCCTCTGCCACCCAGAAGGCTACAAAAAATACCACCCACAGACAAAACTCCTAACCCTCACAAGATAGAATGAGCTTCTGCATGCAGAAAAAGAGAGTCAGAGCCCCCTCAGTGCACTGAAACACAGTCTGCGTCTCTGGCAAGGAGGGTGAAAATAAAGCAGAACATAAAAGTCACACTCAAGAACATGGATTAGTTCTTCACTATGCAACTTCCTACATTGAAAGCTGGGGGTAAAGGTATGCAAGTCAACATCTCAGTACACAGCCACAAAAAGTCTGTGAGGTTGATCTCATTCACAATTTTGTTGTTGCCTTATATTGACGCCTGAATATTTGAAGCCAAATCCTTGACTTTGAAGCCTATTTCATGGGGTTTTTTTTAATACTGTCTAGCGTCAAATAAGAAATTTACCATCTGAGCACATGGAACGCATTTTCATTAAATTTTATTCCACCTATAAAAACATTCAATGAAACTAACACACCAAACATATAAAATTAAGCTAAATTACTAAAATGAAGTTTTACCTACTACACATCCATTTTTAATTATTACCAATTTTTTCTTACAAAATTTTCAAATGTACTTTTTATTATTATTTTCTTGCCTAAAGAAATATCAGAATTTCTTCTGGATGATAAACATACTGCTTGATGACTATGCCATAGTTGTATAACAAGTTTGAAAACTATTCTACAGAAAAGATTATAAAATTGTGTTAAAACACATGTTTCTTCAAAAGTTTCTTTTAGTAAAGAACAGAGAAAATACAGCTGTAGATAAGTATTTTTAGGTTTTTTTATTGTCAGGTCTTACTTATTTTTTAATAATATTTAAAGGATAACGAAGAAGATAAGGTTTCCTTAATACTATGCTTTGTTAATGTTGCCATGTAGAAAACTCTTCAGACAAGCAATATAATTAGTTTAGCAGCAATATGTATCTCTAAAGTTAAGCCTTACCAGTACAGGATATTTAATAGTAGTTAAACGGTCATGAGGAAAACTCTAGAGCAGTTATCTGCCACAGGACATCACTGAATAACAGTATGCTTTCTACAGACACTTATGTTTAAAGAAAAACAAGTGTTGAACTATGCACTGCATGCTTGCAAACTTGCCATTGTCAAATACATCAATGAAACTGCCATGCAGAAAAAC
Organism: Scopus umbretta; assembly: GCA_013400535.1. NCBI lineage: Eukaryota > Metazoa > Chordata > Aves > Pelecaniformes > Scopidae > Scopus > Scopus umbretta. The sequence goes on from VZTL01014305.1 coordinate 30,629, forward strand.
ATAAACAAGGCTCTAAACACCAATTTCGAGCTATGTTGAATGCATTTAGATTATTGCAATAAGTTGCAGTGTTTTAATCTAGTATTAAGTCAAGTCTTTCTTTCCCTACCCTTCTGCATTATTTCTGTAATTTTTTTTCTCCACACACACACACACTTCCCACCAGAATCCATACTGGAATCTGTGATACTGTATCCCAAAACAGCTTTCCAGCTACATGAATATCTAGATAAGTATGCAACCTCAGAAATACACTGCAGAACCCACTGTACCTGTTGTGTTCCTTAGAGACATTTAGCAGGATACATCTTTCCACTCTACCAGCTCCCCAGCTTGGTGGAGAAAGATATAGTTGCAATTGGTAGGGCTGTTCTGCCCACCTGGAGCAGCTTGTGTGAAAACGAGGATACAAGCCGAAGAGCCTGCTAGATAACACCATGCAGCTTAGGCAAACAATATACACGGCCAATTTACAGTGTGGTTACATCATGGTCAGAAGTTACACCTTTTAAACCACAAATAGTCCTTCAGCAGTCATAGTCTTTATGTCCTTCTCTTGCTAGAAGAATGATATTGTTTTGTATTTACCATATAAGCTTTATATCCCCCTTCTTTTTTCCACAGACTTCTTCAGGTGATCAGCACAGATTCTGTTAGCTTCAGTCTGGTAGCTGGACTTAATGGTTAGAGAGGGAACCTGACACTGGGAGAAGTGTATTAACTGAATATAATGAACCTTCTCACTGTGCTAATGCAACATATTTTTGCAGGTGCCTTTAAAAAATGTCTAAAAAAAAAAGCATTGACTCAAACTACATCTTGTATTGGCAAATTGTCTGGAGTCTCTATTGCTAATTGGTCCTTACCTATGATTGACAGGATATGAATTAGCCAAGCAAAAATGCTATGGCACCAATGCCACTTCACCACTGGAAATGAGTGCAGAATTCTTTTCAGAGTGCTAATTCAGTCCTGTTCCCTATCTCTGGGATCCTCAGGTCAGTTCAGGGTAAGATTTTAAAGCTAAAGAACTAGAGGATGCCTGGCATAAGTGGGATATACAAACTCTTTGTACTCATGGTCTACAAGACACCAGAATTTTCCAGCATACAGACAGGACAGAGTTCATTTTGACTCCAAAATATGAAATGGTTATCACAACTAAATATTCATGAATTACTTAGATGCAGAGAACTGAACTTTTTACAATACACTATGAATGATAACTTATTTTGCAGCAAATGTATTTAAAAATTAATTGTAGTTTATTCTGCATTCACTTGAATTATAGGTTTTAGCAACTTTCCTTGGGTGGATTTTTCCCCCCAGGCCAATAACGGTATGTCAGAAAACATGTTTTGTTTACATCAGCATTGGTCATCTGAAATGAGTGTCTCTTTCCCCTCATTTCAAAGATCTGCTGTGTCCATGTTTCCAATGAAAGACGATACTTTGCAACTTTCATTGTTAATCAAACCTTCTATTTCATATCTCTGTATTAGAATATGCTTAGTCTTGTCATTAGAATTCCATCTAATTAATCAGTTATGCTCATGGAATAGATAATAAGTTAGAAACAATGTCAAAGCATATTGAAATGCAAATATACATGTCAATAGTAGGTGTGTTCTGAATATTTACTAAACCATAGTTAAGATTTTGTTAAAATTCAGCCATAATTAATTGTGCTAATTAATTGTGTAATCTTGTTGACTTTTCTGAAATAAAAAAGTATGAAGTCCTTAAGTGAAGGCTGATACTAGATTCTGTTTTCCTGTGAAATCTTTCTGCAGTCATCTCTAGAAAAGAGCAATATCCTTCTGCATACACCGCATGTGGACAAAACCTGCCAAATCTTTATTCGATGTAGGTTTAGACTAACTTTACTATTAGAGAAAACTAAATGTTATTCCCTACTGAAAAGGATAACATCTCCCTGCACACCATGAAAAGACTGTAATGTAAGTATGCACTAATATTTTGTTAGTCCTTACTGGTTCAGCAATAATTCCTCCAGCCTCTCTGGTGATTTTGCACCACTGCTAGGATTTGTTCATTCAGCCACGAAAATTACTAACCCTATGCTGTCATAAATGTTACTGTCAGAGAGTGTATTCTAAAAAGCAGTATGACCAATAATTATATCTTATCACAGCAAATCAATGCACTTAGACAAAAATAGAAAGCACAGTGTCTTGGCTTGCAACCACCGTTTAAACACATCTATGCTAAAATCATTGTTTTTCTTTTGATTTGTTAAAAAATCAAGTAACTGCCTTTTATATAGCTATTTTACATTATCTGCATATTCTTTCACAAAGATGCCAAACTTTTTGTGAAATCAAGTCTTAGAAATAATTCTAATGCCAGCAATTAAATTTGTAACCTGGTATTCCTCTCCCTAGAACATGTAACAAACCATTTAGAATTTGTAATTGTAAAACAATATTGGGAACCTACTACATGTAGACAGGAAAACAGAGGAAGACTGTACAGCTGAACACAGAAAATGGAAGAGCATGAGTCTAACTTTGTTATGTTATAAGCAGAAGGTTTATCAACACAAAGAAGTAGCCCAAATCTGAAAGACAAAAATGGGTTAGATTGGTAGGGTAACTAAGATTGCTATGGAGATAGTTCAGGAAGATGGGATTATCAACAATATCAAGTACTGAAATGAGGTTGAGGACTTTTCATTAGCAGAGAATAAGAGGACACTAACTACTTCAAGGAAGAGTGGTTTCTGTGGAAGCCACAGCAGAACCCTTACTGAAATTGGACAAATAAATTGCTTCAGGGTAAGAAAACACTTCGAAGATGTCATAAGCAACAATAGATTTCA